>BJCM01206479.1:0-24228 GCA_018326385.1 Flaveria bidentis | reverse complement strand
TGTGAGTGACAAAGGGAAAAGAAAGATGACATCTGAGGAGATTGAGGAGGAGGAGAGAGAGAGATGAAAAGGAAGCTAAGGGGAGAAAGTTCCTCTGCTGAGTCTTCAAGACTCATGGAGTCTGCTATCAGGGCTGCCCCCAGACTAGATACTCAAAATGATAAGTTAAGGGCAGTCAGGATAAACTATGTGCAGACAAGGAACTATGACCTAGATAGTGTTATTTCTCTCCCTTTGGAAGAGCTGAATGAACTAGTTGACCTGGAAAGGTCGAGGGAGAAGAAGGAGGTAGAAGATGCAGAGCTGCTAGTACAAATCAAAGAAGACAAAAGGAAGATTGTACAAGCATGTGCCTACCCTTTCCCTAGTTCAAGAAAGTCCAGCACAAGAGGATGTGGTTCAACAAGAACCTTAGATAGATAAAGAAGAAGATAGGATCAAGATGATCAACTACCTGAGTGCCACAGGCCTCTATCAGGAAGAAGACTTCTTCCCTTGTCCTATGACTATGTTGAGTTTGAGTACTTAAAACAACTTGAACTTGAAATAGTCAGGGACAAAAGAACAACTAAGAGAAAGTTAAGGGAAGAAGCTGCTAAATCAAGAGCCATCATTCAAAAGAGCATGAAGAAGTCTGCTAACAGGCAGAGGATGATGAGCTTCTTAAAGCTGTATGGATTCTCCAGAAGGAGACTTGGCCCCATGTCGCTATCCACTATGGATGAGCATATCAAGGTGATCAAGAAGAAGATCAAGCGTGGAGAGATTGTTGACTTACACTCCCCTCCAAGTCAAGCCCCAGCTGAAGTGGAGGTTAAGGTTGAACAACCAGAGACAACACAACCTGGACCTCCTGCTGATCAATAGTGATTAGCAGGAGATCAATCTCACACTCAATCTGAACCTGTGAGAGTAGAAGACCCAACTGAGAAAGACAATGAAGATCAATCTGGTACTACGGGCCAGTCTTCTCAGTTAAAAGATGTAAAGAGAAAGAAAAGGATGGCTTCTAAACCAAAGCCAAAGAAGAAGAAGATTGCATCTTTTTTTGAACCTTAGGATAATTCAAAACATCCTGAGGATGTGCAGCCACAGGATGCTCCATCATCTCCCATTCCAATAGCTCCTCTAGTAGCAGAAAGACCGATCTTGTCCTGGACATACACCATAAATCCGGAAAGATGGCATGTCATTAGAGATCAAGGAATTGAAGACATCTACACTTGGTAAGACATGTTTCAGTTGCCTCTGCATGATCTCTTTGACATGAGAAGTCATTTTGACAGTCTGAAGTATCATGATCACCTCATGAAGAAAGTAATGGTGATCATCCTAATGAAGACTATTGATATTTGAAGTCTATAAAGTGTTTTTGTAGCATCAGCCTAGGGGAGTTTGTAGAGAATGTATGAAGAGGCTGATGCATCCCAAACATCCAAAGTCTAACATGCATGTTGCACAAGTGCATTGAAGAAGAATGCTTAGAAAGTTTTACACATACAACTAAAAATACTCTAAGTGTAAAATCTTCTGAAGCCAAGACCAATATATTCCGAAGCCAAAGATGAAGTCTTTCGAAGCTTCAGAGACAAAGTCTTCTGAAACCTCAACTCTTGAAGACAGATTTCTTCCGAAGACTTTTAGTAACATGCTTTATCTGATGTACTGTTCCATAAAGTTTGACACCTTTCCGTTGCATCTCTGTAAAGTCACCAACTTACATGAGTTGGTGAAAAGGTCCATGCTTTTGGTAACTGTACATTAAGGCCTTGAGTCTGTAAATTTCTACTTCATGTACTTTATCCTTTTTGTAATATATAAGGATGTGAGCTATGGTATGTCATAGTCGCTAGTCAAAAGGCAATCTGCCATTTGATTCTACAATTGATTTTGTTTGTGTCTAGTCAATTGCATCCAGCTGGCCTTCATAGTATGGCCGACTGTAGGATGTAGTATAAGTATCTCATGTTCTTGTATCTTTCCTTTATGCTTTGTAACACTTGTAATAGAACATAGAGAAAGCAATATAATACAATCTTGAAAACCATCTCACTGTGTATTTTGCTTTTATGTTCTGTCTCTTATATTACTTTTGTTTTTAAGTGTCTTATTGTGGTTAATCCAGTTCACTGTTTGATTAAGTTTTAGTTAATCTCCTCTTTGTGTTGTTGTGTTGTAAGTGAAACCCCCTTCACTGATCCTGCATAAACCTATTGCTTTCCCTTTTCCAATCAAAACTGAGCCAACCTTTTAGCCATACACTCAAGAACCCACATCATCAACCATACCCTCTTCCTCACCACAACTGCCTCAACTACCTATCCTCAAACCCAAAACACTCCCAAGATCCAAAACACCATTACCTACCCAACAACCACCCAAGTCATCCTCTTAGCCTTCTAAACATCTTTCCTTAGAGGAATTCAAGGAGATCAAGACGAAGCTCATCAAATGTACAACTTTGAGTAATATATCTTGTGAGGAGGGGTTAGTCAAGCTAACCTATGTTAATGGCTCCTTGTGTTCCCTTAATGAGAACATGTCCTTGATCTACCGAGAGGAACATTGGACCAAGCTGTTAAATTCCTTAGCCTAAACTTTGACTCGCTAAATAAAGAGGAGAAGAAGCTAAGAAGAAGGCTGGTGACTCTACTCGATTCAGAAAAAGGGGATAGAGTACCAAGTCAGAACCTTGTGACAAGAAAGAAGATAATCTAGTGGAGGTTTGAAGACTCTTCTCACAAATTTTTTGTTGAGCGAGAGAATGGTGAGATGAATAGGCTTAATGCCTTATTTCTACTACATTTAAGCAGGTTTCACATTGTTGAGTTAGCAAAGAAGCCATTCTCCAACCCCTCCATATCAGAAATCATCTGAGCAGTCTTTATTTGGTCGAGCTAACTGCTAGAACCAAGATTGAAGAAGAGTTGAAACAAAGAGAGAAAGATGAAATGGAAGGATCAACAACCAAAGGCAAAGCCTTTCTTCAAATGGTTGAAGGTCTTAAACTTGAGTCAATAGTTAGATTGGAGTATGATTACAACTCCCGTCAACTAACTCTATTCAGAGGAGCACAACAGAGGGTACACATCATTCAAAGTGATAGACTGGATCTCCAATCTACGAATGATCTGTACAAACTTCTCAACATCACTTCTAGGAAAGACAAGGAAACAAACAAATATATTCTTTCCCTGATGCTAAAAGTTTTGAGAAGTAAAAACAAGTGAGGTTTTGGTAGTATTAGCCTAGGCGGAGTTTGTAGGATCAAGTAAGGCTGGTGCAACCAAAACCAAACACTTAGACAATTTTGGTACAACTGATGAAGAACTTCCAAAGGCAAATGAAGTTCTTCTAAGGGCAAATGCTGAGTTTCCAAAGCTTATGTCTGAAGAAGCTTCCGAAGGAAAACTCCAACTTCTGAAGACAAAGTCTTCCTTCTTCTGAAGTTCAACACTTAAAAGAAGTCAAGACAATGACTTTCAAAGTATAAAGACCTGAAGAAAGCCTCAAGCCTCAAAAGAAGTAGCTTCTTCCATAGTATAAGTGGCTTCGGAAGAACTTGTTCTTCCGAAGCCAATTAACCTTTGAAATAACCTACTATGAACTAGTGGACACAAGTATGATCCTTCTAACACTCCGCTGCTAATCTTTGAGATACTGCATGATGTTTTTCCCACTCTCATGTAGTTGACCATACTTTATTTCACTGTTTATTCTTTATCAGTTAGTACTGTTACTAACTTTAGTTGATGACAAAAGGTAAGTCGTGGACATGTCATGACTACCATATCTTAGATAATATTTTATCTAAGATACCTTGTCTTTAGCAATGTAGTATTTGCTTTAGTCATAGGTTTCCAGTTGGTATCAAAGTATATCCGACTGAAGGTGATAGTATATACAGCTTCTCATTGTAACTCATATAATATGCTTGTAAGAGTCTTGTAATACTTTGAGTTGAGAAGTAATATATACAAGTACCTTGAAAATTATCTTTTTGTGTTCCTAGTTACTTAGTATATTATTATCAACTCTTAAAGGGATTCTACATCATCTAACCGAGTGTGATTAAGTGAGTTTGAGAGAAAACAAGTGTTTAGTGACCAATACCGATCCTGCAACCCGCTATTTCACCAAAAGGTTAAAAATATGTGTATTTAGTAATGATTTGTGTATGCCTTTTTGCATATATATTTCTTGGCCCTTTTGTCTCTGGGATAATTTTTTGTACTATAAAAATTATTTAGTATATATGAAACTAGACGTTGATGGTGTGTTAAATGTCAAGACAATTTCTCTCACCCTGTATTGAGGCAATATCATATTTGAACTATAATTCTAGATGATGATACAACATATTTTTAATCAAATCATTAGTTTAATCACTTAAGCATATTAGCTTTACCCACGTATCAACATATCATTTTACATCCCTATAAGCTATCAATCTATTTTATTCACATGCTCAAACAGTCATACTTTATTATATCACTTCTTATTTTCATACACAACAAAGAGTTTGTCAAAACACAAAATGCACTTAAATCTCTGTAGACTTTTTATTTTTCTGTGTTTTTTTATTTCTCTTATTTTGAAAGAAACTAACTAAACAATATTAAAATCTTTTTTGATATTTTTATTATTCTAAACAAAGACAAAATCTTTTAGATATTTTCTTTATTCTCCCCCTAAAGTTGTATATTACAAAAAATAAAAACATGTATAAATTTATATAGAAAAGAAACTATTTTGGTGATAATCTTTTTAGCCTACGAATGGAATCCTGTTAAGGGATTCAACATGAATATTGAAACGAGACACATCAAATGTTTTTGTAAACAAGTTCTTTGTATGGTTATTAGATCGGACTTCAAAGTTATCAATTTTTTTTAAAAGGGTCTCATATAAAATGGACAAGAATTTTAATATGCTTTGTTTTGGAATGCTAAACTAGTTTTTTTTAACAATTCTAATTGCAGCCTCATTATCACACTAAATGGTGTTGTCAAGAAAATTCAAAGTGTAGTCTAGCAATTGATATTGCATCCTGATAACTTGTGAGCTTGAGCTTGAAACAACAATATACTCGACTTTAGTTGTGAAGTTGGACACGATCGTCTACTTCTTACAATGCGATGAGATCATTTGCTCCTTTAGATATTGACATCCACCCAAGGTAGATTTCCAGTCAAGATTAGAACCATCGTAGCCACTATTAGAAAACGCAAAATATGTGAAATCCTGATTCTTAACATACCAAAGGCTTAGTCAAGGCTTGCCCTTTAAAACTGAAAGATGCGTTTAACAATAGTATGGTGAGAAATCTTAGAGTTGGGTTGGTAATGTGCACACTGATAGACGTGTTCAATCCGATTAGACTACTAGTGAGACATATCAATAAACCAGTCATTGATCAGTATACTATCTGATTAGTGGAGACTTAATCATCGTTAACATCTAAGACCAATCTTGCAAGCATAGGTGTTGAAGTAGGCTTGGCATCAAAAAATTAATCATGGTTAATGCATCATCAACATACTTACCTTGATGGAAAAAATATCAGTTCACCTAATGAGTTCACCATGAATTTCTTTCCATAACAACCTCAAATTCCTTATATAGAGCATCATTTGTAGAATAAGAAAATGATTTCCTTAACATAGATTTGGACCATAATTAAATTATCATCCACCTTTCTCAAGAAGAGTGTTTGGTCGATTGTTCCTCATGTGTAGCCATGTGACAAAGGATGCTTGGTAGGGTAGCGCACCAAGCTCAAGTAGCCTGATGTAATTCATGCAAAGCCTTGTTAAGTTTGTAAACATTAACCGGATGATCAAGAGCTTTAGAATCATATGGTTGACCTACATAGATCTCTTTCTTGACTTCCCCATATGAAAAAAAATACTTAAAAATGATGAAATTCATGTAGGATGCATAAGCCAAGAAGATCCGGATTGCGTCCAATCTAGCATCAGGTATCACAGTTCAAAAGGAATCAGATCATCTTTCCTACATCCTTGCTATATGAATTTCATGTAGGTTGAAAGCTTCTTTTTAGACACCCCTTAAGTTGTCTGGTCTAGGGAGTTGCCTAACATCAAAGGCGCAGGTTGATCTCTCTAGTTGAGGCTGAAATACATTTTGACACGTGGGAAGGGCTTACTCTACCAGTGGCTCAACTTGGTCTCATACCTCTTCATAATCTATGCCTTCCTCTTGATAAAGTCCTTAAATGACCAATCAAACTTTATTCATTGTGCCGACCCCCGTGCTATTACTTTTGCTTTTACATACGTGAATTTCAATGGCTTTCTTTCCTTCTTGAAATTTAACAAGCTACAACACCTTTAGCTTTTCAAAATAATTCAACTCATTCAATATGGCTTGCATCCAACTTAGTTCTTGTAAAGCTAGTTTGTAGTTCTTAGGCTCAATCTAGGAGATGAAACATAAATAACAGACAAGTTCTGATAGCCTTTGATTTGGTACTTGTAGTCACCTCTTCAGTAAGCGGACTAATGATGGCATCCATAATGTGATCTTTGTTGACTTGATGTGAGGGGACTCCAAGAACTAACAAGGTCTCTTGCAGATTGGTGATATGTTCAATGACCTCTACTACCTCTTAAGTATGCGATGCTAGTAGCTGATCAATAATACATTCAACATGAATGTGGACCTATAATGTCAAACCTTTAACAAAGTCAGGATTTATTGATCCTTTGTCTATCTCGGATATGATTTAAGGTTTTGGATTAGTTGATGGAGGACATGGCACTTTAGATTTTGGATCCTAAACGAGTGGACTCCACTTTCACCCAGAGTGTCAATGGTGAGTGTGGATGCCTTGGAAGTCTATGGAACATAATTTACTTAGAAATACTCATCTGAGTATTTGTAGAAATCATATTTTGTTCATGCGGAAATAGAAAAAAAATAAATAAAGTAAACAAATTATCATATTAAAACGCCACAATAGACCATGTCCTACATCTCTATTAATTGTTCTTTCCAGTCAATATATTATAAATCAATAATCTCTTTGGTCTCTTTTTATAGACATATGAGTTGATTTACTAGATAAGTATCCCACAAAGTAACATCCATCTTTCTTTTCATCAAACTTTGGCCCGAATTTAGTGTGCAATAAGGTATATGAACATCTAAAAGCTCTAAAGTGTCCAGCTTTGGGTTTGTGACTATAGAAGATTTCATAGGGAGTCTTTTGACATCTCTTATTATGAAGAACCCTATTCGGAACATAACTTGCAATATTCACAGCGTATGCCTATAAAAACATTGGTAGCTTGGAATCTGAAAGCATTGTGTGTGGAGCCTCAATTAGCATTCTATTTCTTCTTTGAACTACTCCGTTATATTGAAGAGGTCTAGCTGCACTATATTGTCATGCAATCCTATTTTCTGTCTGATTCACAATTAAAATCATGAATTGCTTCACTAACTTTACAGTTTCAAGTTTCTCAGATAAAATGAAAACTCATGTAAACCATTAGTAATCGTTAGTAAAAACTAAATAGTAAGATTTGTGCCCTATACTCGTTACATTTATTGGACCAAAAAGATCCATGTGAAGTAATTACAAAATAGACTTAATAGAATTAAACCACTTAAGTTTGTGAGGATTCTTGAGCTATTTTACTCTGGTGTAGCAAATTATCTCATGCAAAAGAGACCACCTTCCCTTGGAATGTTTTAAATCGTGAAACAGAGAAATCTCCCATGTCATGCGTCTGGAGCAACAACTATCAATGTACTAAAGGTTCTTAATACACCTCCTTGTTTATCCCTACACATATTAAAATATTAACTACAGATTGGTACCCAATCCATTACAGTCTTTAGTGTTCCTCAAGCATTAATGTAAGACACTTCTTGTAATCGTGTATTTTCTTCTACCTCACCTAATGGACTTGCGATTAGACTTAGTTTAACTTTTTATTTTAATATTTTTTTTAACAAAAGCTTGTGTTTGTTTGAATTTTGATCTTATCTTTTTTTTTTTAACTTCCTTTTGTTTTTGGCTCTTTAATAAATATTCGTTTGTTGTTATTTGCCTTCTAGTCGAATGTTTAATCTTAGGATATTCATTATTTATTGCCTTAGGTTTTTGTTGGGTCTGAAAAGGATAGTCTCTATTAACAACATAGTCCAAGTCAACAAAAGTCAACATCATGGTAAAAGTCAACAGAAAATGCAAACAAAGCATTCGAGACAAAGACCTGAGACGAGACATTGAAGATATATTGTGATTGGGATCTTTATTGTAATAAATATATTTTTTGTTAACAAAATATATTTAGTCTAGTTTTAGTCATGTTTTAGTCATGTTTTAGTTTATTTGTAATTTTTCCTAATTAGTCTAAGTCTAGGGGCTTAATGTATAATTAGTGGATTTTATATTCACTATATAAAGATCAGAGTAATTAGGGTTTAGGTGCTTGAAAAAGAGCCAAGGATCAGGAGGTTTTCATATAAACAATATTCTTGCAATCCTTATGGATCAAAGTGAGGATTTTCATTGTATTCTTGAGTGTTATTCCTTGTTCATCAAGATTATATGTCATTTTGATCCAAAATCTTCACAATTTACATTGATTCAAGTGTTTATGGACCTACAATTTGGTATCAGAGCCTAATTAAGACCCATATTGAATCAAATGTGAAGATTTGATACTATTTTACACCCATGAACACACATATGCTTCTGCTTCATTTGATCTTTAAGAATACAATTAACACAACCCTATTTTGACATTTTCTACTCCTTAAACGGTTCCTTGTTCATTCCCAAACCCTATCAAAATCAAAACTCCACAACCGGTTTACTCTTTCAAACACACAACTGATTACACTTCAACTCACAATCTCCAAATCAAAATCAATTACAATCTCACCACTCATCTCCCTCTTCCTTCTCATTCAATCACAAGGTAGTATAAGGAATCAAATTAGGTTTTGTGAGGTGATTGGATTACTTGGCCACACCAACGAGTTGGTGTAGTAGTGGTGGCATAGGAGCAGCGGTTCATGGGCGAAGGGGCGTAACACCAGTTTAGGGGGCACAACAAGTGTTGGTTGTAACATCTTATATTTTATTTTAAGTAAAAGTAGCTTCGTGAAATTCTTGTAAGAGTCATTGTTACCAAATATGAAACTTATGGGTTAATTATGTTTATTACTTAGTTGCCATTAATATTTAATGTATGAAAGTTAATAATCAAGTAAAAGATTGAACAATACTAATATTTATAAAAAAAAATTAATTACAATAATAACGATAATAACAATAATATTAGTAATAATAAAAAAAAATTATAATAATAATAAAAAATTATAATAATAATAATAATAATAATAATAATAATAATAATAATAATAATGCTAATAATACTAATAGTAATATTAATTAATAAAATTACTAAACTTAGAAAAGTGTAAAAACTTAAAATATTTAAGTTAGAGGGGTTAGTTTGCTATTTTTAAAACCTTAAATGCAAATATTCAAATCAAAATTACAGGGGCCGTTTGTGTAAATTCTCAAACCCAAACCCCCTCACCCATTTCAACCCCCATAAATCCGGCGGGTATTCCGGCGGAGCTCCGGCAAGCTCCAGAGATGTCCAAATCGCCCAAAATACTCAATTTCGAATCCCAAAACAGGTCCAAAACGTTTTGTGTGCGTGATTCGAACTTAAATGTATGATTTATTGTGTTTAAATAATCGGTTACTACTTTATTCATTGTGTAACCGATGACACTGAACGGCATAACCGTTCAACCATTTAATCCCAATTATAATCTAATTAAACAAACCTAAACAATCATCTAAGTAATCCTAAGCGTTCACAACTCGCAATTTCACCTGAAAACACTCAATTAAACAAATTCAATCATCTTTATCACCGTAACCTGCACTACACTCGAACACCATCTTCTAGGATTCAAGACCTGGATTTGATAAAAGGCTTTTAGTCCTAATCCTCTTATGAAGCTACCCTCAAGTTTAATTGGAATATCATCAAGAAATTCAAAACCATTGTTCATCTAAGGCCACGACGTGTTCATCAAGTGTTCTTAACATCATATCTAATCAAAACGGGTAATTGAACCCACCTAAACAATCGTTTAATCATGGGGAACAAAAGCCCCATGAGTATATTCGTTAACAGGATGGAATTGATGTCCAATTTGATTCAAGAACAATCTAAGGTTCTTGGATTTGGCAGTTTCCTTATAATTATGTTTTTAAGATTTTAAAACCAGGTCTTAGCACAGCAACTGCCGTTAGACCACCGGTAACACTCATGCATTCTACACCCGAGGTCCCGGGTTCGAACCCGGAAACTTCAACTAATTTTTACGGCTTTTCAGCCTTCAAAAAAATATGTAAAAATTCTGAAAAATTATTAAACATAATTTTATAAACTTTATTTTTTTCTAAATCACTTTATCAAATTTCTACAAATTAATTTCTTTAAATAAATTTAAATATTTTATAAAACAAGAATTATAGTTTGTTTATTATTACAAAGAAAAGACTTTTAATAATGATTTAAATCATTAAAAATCATTACTGGTTCAAATGTTGATCTATAAAATTATTAGTTTTGTAAATATAAATATAAAAATGTATTTACACTTATTATTTTTGTTAATTATATTAAACGAGTAAAAAATTGTTTCGTTATGATAAATTGTTATATTGATGAGATCTTTTTCACTAAAATGGAAACAAAAGTATTTTCATTATAAACTTTATATATCAAAGCTTAAATTCCCCTTTGGAATCCTAAATCATGTTTAAACGTTAATCTTATCATTAAACCTGAAGTCTTATAAATATATATATTTAGGTACCTCGTGAAGGAATACGTTGGAATGACATTTATATTTCTTATTAATTGTCAATTATATATTTATTTACTAGGTGAGTATTTCTATACCCTTTTTCATATTTTCACACTTTGTTGTGAAACATGTTACCTTATAATCGTTGCACTTGTAAAACATTTGATTCTTGTAAACTTATGACAATTCACTTGTATTTTGTGCTAAGTTGATCTTAGTAATTACCATGTATTGATGATTATGTATACAATCATTAACTATTGCTAGCCTGGAGACGTCATAGATCTATGGGCCTGACAAGCCAGCTTGGTTAATCCAAGTACACTTAGCTAATCGTATAAACTTGTAAATGTTAAGACTTGTAAAACTGTCAAGGTTTGATTGTCCATCTGTCTTACATCCCTAGTTACTTTGTTCTCTAACTTATGACATTATTGCCATCTTTTATATACTTATGTATTGAAAACTATGGAAATCTCACTAACATTATGTTGACATTTTATTTTTAACATGTTTCAGGAAATACGCAAGTATGATAGCCATCTTTAAAGCTTATACACACCTAGGAATGGACCTAGTCAAATAAATGGATGAACTTAAATATTACTTTTTATGCATGTTGTTTTCCTTGTTTGAGACTTATGCTTGTAATGTTACATTTAAAACTTATGATTATTTTATTTGGGTTTATTAATAGCGTTATGTGGCTGTGAACGATCTTAATCCTCATATCTCGAAGTTTCCACCGTTAAGGTTGGGGTGTGACAGATTGGTACCAAAGCCCATAACTATAGGGATTTAGGTTATTAGAAATGATGACCTAGATTATAGTGTATGCATGAACCTTATAGAATTATATTTCTATCTTGTAATATGTATGGTTTGCATGCTACATAATGCTATGCCTTCTTATATGCAATTTGATGCCTTAGCATAAGATTGTTTAAACATTGTTACCTGTCTCCCTAACTTATCTTTGACTCTTTGATTCTCCCCGAACATAAAGTTTCTTAATCTTATTCTTGACGACATGTGAGATTGCATACTTATTGTTATTGGCTTGAATCTTTAGACTTTATGTTTAATCCATTAAAATCTTATCAAGGTTTTGATTCCATGAACCTAACAAATATTGTGTGACACATAGACATCTGTATCCTGGTTTCCCTGGCAAAAGGCCTTCAAGCTAAGGCAAGCATTTCGCATAAATCCTACAGGACTAGTCTTGCTTACCTGGGGATTTTTGGGATGAGTGATAAACTATGGTCGATATACACAAGTTTCTAAGGCAAATGGGTCAATTCACCTTGACGTGTCAACGTTTCCAAATGGTAATGCGTTACCAAATGGAATCATTCCATGTACCTTACAACCCTTAGCTTATCTTTGTTTAAATCATTGTCCTTTGAACCCTCTTTCTCGTGACTAACTCATTTTATCTAGCATGTCTCTCCATCATGGAAAGCGTGGAAGTTCCGACCGCAAGCTTGCAGCATTGATCACCCGACAAATGGTTGTTGTGCTCCTATCCATGGTTGCTGAACTTAATAGCACCCTAATGGCTAATAGCAACAACAACACCAATGGCAAGAATAGCGGTGCTCATGGAGAGAATTACAACCATCAACATGGGAATAATCGTACATGCACTTTCAAACACTTCAACTCATGCAAACCCACTAGTTTTAGTGGAAAAGAAAGAGCCATTGGACTTCTCGAGTGGTTTGAAAGCATGGAGAACACATTCATCATTAGTGAGTGCCCTGATGAGTTCAAGGTTCCCTATGCTGCAAGTGTCCTTCAACAACGGGCACTAACTTGGTGGAATAGCGAAAAGAGAAATCGAGGAGCTGAAGCTGCTTTGGCATTGCCTTGGGAGTAATTCAAGGATATCATGCTCCAAAAGTTATGCCAGAGGAGCGAGTTACAAAAACTAGAAGAGGAATTTTGGAACCTCAAACAAGATGGTGGAAATCACTTTGCTTATTCCACCCGACATCATGAGTTGAGTATGCTTCTACCACACATGGTGGATGTCGTGCCCCGTAACATTGAGAAATTTATCAAGGGGGTGCCACCTCAAATTCAAGATGTCGTGGTGGGTAGTAGGCCCACAACTTTGGAGGAGGCAATCACTATCACAGCACAACTCACCGAGAATCATATTAGAGCTAGCACTATGTCGGCAAAGGGTTCCAAGACTACTACGAAGGTGACACCCGAGGCAACAAAGGAGGTAAGGGTCAAGTCATCTTCTTAAAACAAGAAGCGTAAGTTCACCCCAACACGCAACTACGTTGTGACTACACCAAATGCTCCTAAAAAACAAATGGTGGTTGCAAATCAAGCTCCCATGGCTAGAGCTTATGTTGGTCCATATCCTATGTGTAACACATGCAAGTACCATCACGCGAGCAACATTCCATGCCGAGTCTGCTTGTTGTGTGGAAAGTATGGTCACTTGGTGGCTACCTTTGTTCGTGCGCCAAACAACACTGCAATGCTTACTAACCGAACATGCTATAACTGTGGTGAGCCTGGTCATATTCATCTGCAATGTCTTCGCAATGCAGGAACTGTGCCACCGGCTTGTGGAAGGGCTTTCAACATCAACTCCAATCAAGCCCAAGCCAACAACGACGTGGTGAATGGTATGTCATTGAACTTCTTTTAAATCGTTTATTATCTTATAAAAATTCCTATCTGTGTTCATCATACCAATAATAGGTTATTACCATACAGGTATGTATCTTGTAAATAGTCATTATGCATTATATTGTTTGATTAGGGTGCGGATAGGAGTTTCGTGTCCTTGGAATTCGAGCCTATACTTTCTAAACCGCGTGTTAATCTGGAAAGATCCTTCATGGTCGAAGTCGCCGATGGAAAATCTATCGTCGTTGACATTGTAATACACAATTGTACCTTGAGCCTTAACGAACATGAGTTCTTCATCGACCTTATTCCTATGCAACTGGGAAGCTTTGATGTTATCATTGGCATGGATTGGTTAGTCAAGCAACGTGCGGAAATTCTATACTTTGAGAAGTGCATCCAAATTCCTTTACCGACTGGTGATAATTTGAAAGTCTTTGGGGAGAAATCGTCCCAAGGACTCAAACTTATGTCTTGCATCAAGGCCCACAAGTGCTTAAGTAAAAACTACATGGCTTTCATGGCATATGTAGTTAATACGAAAGCCAAAGGTATGGAACTGAAAGACATTCCTGTCGTGCGGGACTTTCCTGAGGTTTTTCCTGAGGATCTTAAGGGATTACCTCCCATGTGAGAAGTTGAGTTTAAGATTGACTTAATCCCTTGTGCAAACCCTGTGGCTAAATCACCTTATCGTCTTGCACTGTCTGAAATGCAAGTACTAGCTAGCCAACTACAAGAGTTGACCGATAAGGGGTTCATTCATCCTAGTTCATCACTGTGGGGTGCACCTATGTTGTTTGTGAAGAAGAAAGATGGTTCATTCCGGATGTAAATCGACTATCGAGAACTCAACAAGCTTACCATAAAAAACCGATACCCTCTTCCACGAATCGATGATCTTTTCGATCAACTTCAAGGAGCAACTCAATTCTCAAAGATCGATCTACGTTCTGGGTATCATCAATTGCATGTTCACGATGATAACATTCCAAAGACCGCTTTTTGTACTCGATACGGACATTACGAGTTCATGGTTATGCCTTTTGGCTTGACTAATGCACCTGTCATGTTCATGGATCTCATGAATCGAGTATGTAAACCGTATTTGGATAAGTTACTAATCGTGTTCATTGATGACATTCTTATTTACACTAAGATGAAAAATGATCACGAGACGCACTTGTGACAAGTTCTGGAACATTTGAAGAAAGAGCAATTGTACGCCAAGTTTTCCAAGTGTGAGTTCTGGCTAGAAGAATTGCAATTCTTAGGGCATGTGGTGAATAGCCAAGGAATTTACGTTGATCCTGCTAAAATTGAAGCCGTGAAGAATTGGTGTGTTCCCACAACCTCAACAGAGGTTTGTTCTTTTCTGGGTTTAGCAGGATATTACCGTAGGTTCATAGCAAATTTTTCGAAGATTGTTAGCCCATTAACAGCGTTAACCAAAAAGAATCGACTGTTTGGATGGGGGCTTGAGCAAGAAGAGGCTTTCAAGACATTGAAACGCAAGTTGTATAACGCTCCTATTCTCACACTTTCCGATGGGAACGATGACTTTACCGTGTATTATGATGCTTTTAATCAAGGTCTTGGTTTTGTTCTCATGCAACGAGACAAAGTCATAGCATACGCGTCGAGGCAATTGAAGGTTCATGAAGTGAACTACACAACTCATGATCTTGAACTTGGTGCCGTGGTTTTCGCTTTGAAGATCTGGTGACACTATCTTTATAGGACGCAATGCATAGTCTACACTGATCATAAGAGTCTCCAACATGTGTTCAACCAAAAGGATTTCAACATGAGACAAAGAAGTTGGATTGAGTTGACATTCGCTACCATCCTGGTAAGGCAAATGTTATAGCCGACCCGCTAAGTCGTAAGGTCCACAACAAGGTTGTCTCACTTCAAGAAATTCGAGATCGAAGGCAATGGTTCGATACGTTAGGAGAATTTGATACCGAAATTCATATGGATGTTAACGAGGCTACTGTCATACTTCAAAACATAAGGATTGAAAGTGATCTCGAGTTATGTATTCGTGAGGCTTAACAAGCAGCTTTAACCGACGAAGGGAAAGATGAAGATATGTTGCCTAACGTTCGGTCACAATTGGAGACAAAACCGAATGGCAAGTGGTACTTCTTGAATCGACTTTGGATTCCGAATCGTGATAACCTTCGACACTTCATTATGAACGAAGCTCATCAAGCTTGATACTCCATTCATCCTGGCTACGATAAGATGTACATGGACTCGCGTGGCCAATATTGGTGGCCTGGAATGAAGAAAGATGTCGCGTCGTATGTTTCCAAGTGTCTCTCATGTGCAAGTGTCAAAGCCGAGCATCAACGACCAAGTGGTTTACTTGAGTAACCTGAAATCCCTATGTTGAAATAGGAACATATATCCATTGATTTCATAACCAAGTTACCTCATAATCCTCGTGGTCATGATAGTATATGGGTGATTGTTGACCGTTTGACCAAGACGGCACATTTCATACCATACGAGACACATACAAAGTTTCAAGACTGGCTCGTATCTATATTGACGAAATTGTGAGTCGTCATGGCGTGCCGTTGCACATCATATCCGACTGAGACGCTCGTTTCACTTCGCATTTTTGGTCATCTATGCAAGAACTCTTGGGTACTCAATTGGATTTAAGTACGGCTTACTATCCTCAAACTCATGGTCAAACCGAACAAACAATTCAAACCCTCGAGGACCTGCTGCGTCTTTGTGTCCTTGACTTTGGTGGTGACTGGGATACACATTTACCTCTCGTGGAATTTTCATATAAAAATAGTTGTCACTCGAGTATCAAGATGGCACCATTCGAAGCACTCTATGGTCGTAAATGCCAATCACCGATCTGCTAGACCGACATTGGTGAAAACATTATCACTGGTCCTGAAATCATACAAGAAATGACCGATAAAGTATCCACAATCTGTAAGAACATTGAAGTGGCAAGAAGTCGACAAAAGAGTTATGCTGATAAGCATCGAAATCTGTTCGAGTTTCAAGTTGGCGACAGGGTTCTTCTTAAGGTTTCACCATGGAAAGGTGTTGTTCGCTTTGGGAAGAAGGGTAAATTAGGTCTAAGATTCGTAGGACCTTTCAAAATCCTGAAAAGGATTGGGAAAGTGGCTTATAGACTGGAACTATCTTCCGACCTTAGTGAAGTTCATCATGTGTTCCATGTCTCAAATTTGAGAAAGTGATTGGCCGACAAGAGTCTGCATGTTCCATTGGAAGACATCCAGATCGACGAGTCATTGCACTTTGTTGAGAAACCTATTGAAATTATAGATCACATTATGAAGAAAACGAGAACCACAACTACTCCAATTGTCAAGGTTCGTTGGGAGAACAAGTGTGGAGCAGAGTTCACTTGGGAGTGAGAGGATCATATCAAGTAGAGATATCCACATCTGTTCGCTTAGTTCACTCTTAATTTCGGGACGAAATGCTTTTAAATTGGGGAGACTGTAACATCTTGTAGTTTTAGTTAATTAAAAGTTAGCTTCGTTAAATTCTTGTAAGGGTCATTATTTCCAAATATAAAACTTATGGGCTAATTATGCTTATTACTTAGTTGTCATTAATCTTTAATGTATGAAAGTTAATAATCAAGCAAATGATTGAACAATACTCATGTTTATAACAAAAAAAATTAATTACAATAATAATGATAATAACAATAATATTAGTAATAATAATAATAATAATAAATTATAATAATAATAACAATAATAATAATAATATTAATAATAATAATAATAATAAAATAATGGTAATAATACTAATAATAATATTAATTTATAAAATTACTAAACTTAGAAAAGTATAAAAACTTAAAATATTTAAGTTAGAGGGGTTAGTTTGCTATTTTTAAAACCTTAAATGCAAAGTTTTGTGCATAAAATATTAAAGTCAAAACTATAGGGGCCGTTTGTGTAAATTCTCAAACCCAAACCCCCTCCCCCATTTCAACCCCCGTAAATCGGGCGGGTATTCCGGCGGAGCTCCGGCAAGCTCTAGCGATGTCCAAATCGCCTAAAATACTCGATTTGGAAGCCCAAAACCGGTCCAAAACATTTTGTGTGCATGATTCGAACTTAAATGTGTGATTTAATTGTGTTTAAATCATCGGTTACTACTTGAATCATCGTGTAACCGATGACATTGAACGCCATAACCGTTCAACCATTTAATCCCAATTATAACCTAATTAAACTAACCTAAACAATCATCTAAGTAATCCTAAACGTTCACAACTCGCAATTTCATCTGAAAACACTCAATCAAACAAATTCAATCATCTCCATCGCCGCAACCTGCACTACACTCGAATACCATCTTCTGGGATTCAAGACCTGGATTTGATAAAGGGCTTTTAGTCCTAATCTTCTTATTAAGCTACCCTCAAGTTTAATTGGAATATCATCAAGAAATTCAAAACCATCGTTCATCTACGACCACGACATGTTCATCTAAACATCATATCTAATCAAAACGGGTAATTTAACCCACCTAAACAATCGTTTAATCATGGAGAAAAATAGCCCCATGAGTATATTCATTAACAGCTTTGAATTGATGTCCAATTAGATTCAAGAACAATCTAGGGTTCTTGGATTTGGGGGTTTCCTTATAATTATGTTTTTAAGATTTTAAAACCAGGTCTTAGCACGGCAACTGCCCTTAGTCCACTGGCAACACTCATGCATTCTACACCTGAGGTCCCGGGTTTAAATCCGGAAACCTCCACCAAATTTTTACGGCTTTTCAGCCTTCAAAAAAATATGTAAAATTTTTAAAAAATATTAAAGATAATTTTATAAACTTTATTTGTTTGTAAATCACTTTATCAAATTTTTGCAAATTTATTTCTTCAAATAAGTTTTAATAATTTATAAAACAAGAATAATAGTTAGTTTATTATTACAAAGAAAAGATTTTAAATAATGATTTAAATCATTAAAAATCAATATTGGTTCAAACGTTGTTGTATAAAATTATAAGTTTTGTAAATAAAAATATAAAAATGTTTTTAAAGTTATTATTTTTGTTAATTATTTTAAACGATTAAAAATTTGTTTCGTAATGATAAATTGTTATATTGATGAAATCTTTTTCATTAAAATGGAAACAAAAGTATTTTCATTATGAACTTTATATATCAAAACCTAAATTCCCCATTGGAACCCAAGATCATGTTTATACGTTAATCTCAAGGTACCTCGTGAAGGAATACATTGGAACGACGTTTATGTTTCTCATTAATCGTCAATTATATATTTATTTACCAGGTGAGTATTTCTATACCCCTTTTTCATATTTTCACACTTTGGTGTGGAAGATGTTACCTTATAATCATTGCACTTGTAAAACGTTTGATTCTTGTAAACTTATGGCAATTCACTTGTATGTTGTGGTTAGTTGATCTTAGTAATTACCATGTATTGACGATTATATGTACAATCATTAACTATTGCTAGCCTAGAGACGTCATAAATCTATGGGCATGACAAGCCTGCTTGGTTAATACAAGTAATCTTAGCTAATCGTATAAACTTGTAAACATTGTGACTTGTAAAACTGTTAAGATTTGATTGTGTATCTGTCTTACATCCCTACTTACTTTGTTCTCTAACTTATGTCATGAATTGCCATCTTTTATATACTTATGTATTGAAAACTATAGAAATCTTACCAGGATTATATTGACTTTTTATTTTTAACATGTTTCAGGAAATGCGCAAGTATGACAGCCATCTTTGAAGTTTATACACACCTAGGAATGGACCTAGTCAAATAAATGGATGAACTTGAATATTACTTTTTATGCATATTGTCTTTCTTGTTTGAGACTTATGCTTCTAATGTTACATTTAAAACTTATGATTCGTTTATGTGGGTTTATTAATAGCGTTATGTGGCTGTGAACGATCTTAACCCTTACATGTTGGCGTTTCCGCCGATAAGGTTGGGGTGTGACATTGGTTCATGTGAAGGAACAACAAGTGTGGTAGTGGTGGCATAGGAGCAGCGATTCATGTGAAGGCGCAGAATGCGCCGATATTTCTCATCAAGTAATTTAATTGAGCACAAACATTCGCTACCGGAGGAAAATTTAAAAATTGTTCTGGTTTAGGCTATTGTTTTGTTTGCTGAGTGATGAATTAATGTTGTTAAGAAATGGTTGTGGTTGAGTTGCAAGTGGTAATAGGCTGCATTTTGTTAAGGTTAATGGTGCGTTGGACAAGGAATGAGATTAAGAATGAGTTGAATGGGGTTTTGAATGTTTTGAATGGGGTTTAGAGGTTGATTAAATGGTGGTTGTTATTGATGATGAGATTAATGTTGTTTTGGGGCTGATCTGATTAGTGCAGGGGCTACACTAAGATGATGTTGCAAAGGATGTTTATGATTTTATTTTGAGATGATTATGGGCTGTTTTGAGTATTTTTTGATGAGATTTTGGGTGGTTTGAGGCTTTTGAGGGCTGTTTAGTTTGAGATGATTATGGCCGATATAGATGATCAAGAGGTTGCTTAAGATTTGTTTAGTTTAGATGAGTGCTTCTAGATGTGGGCTGTTGTTTTGCCAAATTCACAACCGTTTAGAGGTTGCATGAGTGATAATGAGAATGGTGAGGTCAGAAGCTAGTTTACAAACAATAAATTGAATGCTATTATTGTGATTTTGCAAAAGCTTGTGGTTTATAGGGAATGTAACAGTGGAGGAGATGTTTGAACAGGACTATTGGAAGCAAACGACTAGAGTGGATCATTTGTGCGAATGAGCTATCCGATTGAGTTCAATCATGCGAATGGATTATACGAATGAGTTCAATCGTACGAATGAGCTAATCGTGCGACTGAAGGCTGTTGTTTTTACAAAATCAAAGATTTTTGACACTTTGACACAAAATACGATTTTTCTAATAACCCTAATCTGCCGTATAGTGAAAAATCGAAACTTTAATGCCAATAAAATGTTGAAAACACCTTTTGAAGCAAACGCGGTGACTATTATGATTAAAACGTAGGTTTTTGACACCAAACCTAATTGAATCAAATGCAAAATCAAGAGCCAAGGCTCTGATACCACTTGTTAGGGAACCATGTACGTACGGAGCACTAACTGATTCTGCGTTTATACCGGATCAAATAGTGCGGAATCCTATTTGATTGGTGATCCAATCAGTGAGAACGATAACCTGATCAATAAAAGATTAAACTAAACGTTAAGAACGAGTAGGAATCGACCATGAACGAACTATGAACTTGGACAGGTTGTTTGGGACGCTCTGGACGGCTAGGTTTTATGTGTATTCGTATATCTCTCAAAGTCTTCTTTTTTCATGAATTAGGTGGTATTTATATGTTAGTGGTTTCCATTCGTACGACTGAACCATTAGCATGGTTCAGTCATGCGACTGAACCATTAGCATGGTTCAGTCATGCGACTGAATCATGCGATTGATACATACGCATGACTGAAGGTTTAGTCGTCTGACTGAGTCAATCTTATGTCTCAATCATACGACTGATCTAGTCTCCTGGTTCAGTCGTGCGACTGGTCCATAAGCATGATATATTCATGCGTATGGTCCATAAGTATGGGCTATTAGCATGAATACTCATCCGACTAAGGTTGAACACATTACTCAATCATTATTGACTTAGAATTGTGCGCAACAACCTCAAACCTATATAAGAAGTTCATACATACGAATTAAAGATAAGTAAACATCAAATCATAAATCATATTTTATTACTTCGTCAAATTACACATATGCAAAAAATAAAAGACTTTTATATTTAAGCACATAAACTAGGTACACATGTATCTGTAATGTTGTATATTCATTTGATTATAAGAGCGGTTGGAGGCTGATATGGTTTAGTATGGCAAGTTATAAAGATTTTGTTTGTAAAGAAGGCTTCTGATTTGTTATGTTGTTTGTTGATTCTTTTGGTGCGTTGGGTGGTTGGGGTTGTTTTTGTTGAGATTTTGGGTTGCGTAGAGTTTGTGTTGAAAAGGTTTGAAAAAGGTTGCAGGAGGATTTTATGTTACGACTCTATGTTGCGACTGCTTGTTGTTTGTTTGATATTGATGAGCTAAGATACAAAAAGTGTTAATAAGTGGTTTGATTAAAGGCTGAAACAGGATGTATGGGCTGTTTGTGATTGTTAAAATGTGTGTAAGGGTGGTTTTGCAACTATTTTGTTGCTGGTGATTATTAAGTGATGGTTGCAGGGGGGCTGTTTAGGTTCGATTGAGGGCTGCACAAAGTTTTAGAGTCTACACATATTTGGTTAAGAGGTGTTTGAGGGCTGCAGATTGTGGTTATAACTAGTAGTGATTTAGGGGTTGTTGTAGTTATGATGATATGAATGATGCAAAGGACTTAATGGGGCTTTGCTTTTGGGATGTTTTGGTTTATGATGGGTGCAAATCGTTTGGATGAATGCAGCAGGGAAGTTGTTTGAACAAGTGTGCAGCCGAGTGAATTGAATGAAGAGCAACTAGGTTGTTTTGTAAAGGTTAGAGACTGCTTGGTGTTGTTTTATTTATGGTTATGGCTACAAAATGATTTTGATGAGATGCGGAAAGCTTCAATCTAGGGGAGATTGAAGATCATTCTTTAGTTGACTTCTTAGTGCTGAATTCGATTGAAGATGTTAATAATGATAGACTAAGGGGGATAATTGTTGGGTCTGAAAATGATAGTCTATATTATCAACATAGTCCAAGTCAAGAAAAGTCAACATCATGGTCAAAGTCAACAGAAAAGGCAAATAAACCATTCGAGACAAAGACCTGAGACGAGACATTGAAGATATATTGTGATGGCGATCTTTATTGTAATAAATATATTTTGTGTCAACATAATATATTTAATCTTGTTTTAGTCATGTTTTAGTTTATTTGTAATTTTCCCTAATTAGTTTAACTCTACGGGCTTAATGTGCAATTAGTGGATTTTATATTCACTTTATAAGAATTAGTGTAATTAGGGTCTAGGTGCTTGAAAGAGAGCCAAGGATCGGGAGGTTTTCATGTAAACAATATTTCATTGTGTTCTTGAGTGTTCTTCTTTGTTCATCAAGATTATATGTCATTTTGATCCAAAATCTTCACAATTTCTATTCATTCAAGTGTTTGTGGACCTACAAATTTTCAACCGTCATAGGCTTGGAATTCTTAGTAACCTAGATGTTACTGTTCAATATTTGTTATAAAATGGTAAATAGGAACAATTCTGACAGTTTCATGCAAAATAATCGGTTGTGCGATATTTTAGCATGTTTGTTTCTTTGTAGTGTGGACATATGCTGAAAAAGGTTGACTTGGAAGCTGATAATTGTGATTTTGAATAATAACCAACTCCCGGTTATGATGTCTCTGTATTGCAAGTACTCATTCCACTTGTATTCATACAAGAAATATTTGACCCATAGTTAGTCACACCACAAATATCCAGTCAAGTACTTATGATATTTGATACATGTTGTGTAAATTTATTACATAGCATATTAGTGTGTACATACAACTGAAAAGTACTCGTTTTTATTGTTGATTGCTCTTGTGAAATAGTAGTCGTATGACTTACAACCTTCGCATGACTTACAACTTTCTGTTGTTCTATAGAATTACTTCATTCTTTCTATATATATAAGTCCCATTTTCAACATTTAAGTATTGTTTCCTCACTATCAGTAAAAGGTTTCACAAACTTATTCTTAAATTCATTTTTCAAAGCATCACATTAAGAAATAAAAATAATTATTTTGAAGAACCACTTTAGAAATGTGAACTTTTGTTTGAAACTTAACTAGGAAAGGAATCATTAGTTGTAAATATATTTTTTGAAAAAGAACATGATTTAATTACATGAACCGTATCACACTCATTATCACTATTGTTGTTGTCTGAAATATCTACTATGTTTGCACATAAAGTAGATTAGTTAGTAGCTTTTGTATTCTCAACTGGATCAATGGTAATGGAGACTGACTTTCCTCACCCTTTGCATAAACATATTGGCTTCTTTAGTGCAACGTCATTCATGGTTGATGGGGTAAAAGTAAAATTTTGGTTGAACGTAGGAGGTATACTCTTGTAACTCAAACCCCTTTTGATTTCACATGTAGTTGAGCACTTAGCATATCCTCAACTATATTATTTGATAATCTTAGCTAATGAAAGTTCATTAAATGCCTCGTTAAGTTGTGTTGTAAGTTTTGTGATTTTGTTCTTAGCATCTTAATAACGACATTCTTTATAACTTAAAAACTACTTATTTTATGCTACATCTATGTTTTCAGCCTCTAGTTTATTAATGAAAGCCTTTTCAAATTTAATATATTCAGAGTTAAATGTTTTTGTGTCTGAACGTCTTTAATTAAATCTTCATTATTTTGCATATTTCTCAAGTTTCTCAATACATGCTAGAAGAGCAAATTTGTTCATTTATCTCATAAATATTTTTAGTCTATTATTTAAAATGCAAGTTCAAATAAACACAATTAAGAAAGCAATGATATTGATTATGAGTTTTAAAACATATGAGAAAAGAGCAACCACTTCCAAAATTCAAGTTCAAAGATTCACACTTGGTTTCATAAGAATTGATTAGAAATCATATGGAAATGATTTTGCAAAGTCATT
>BJCM01206478.1:0-14099 GCA_018326385.1 Flaveria bidentis | reverse complement strand
ACATTCGGGAGGTGTTGGAGACATTAAGAAGGGAGAAGTTGTATGCCAAATTCTCCAAGTGCGCGTTCTGGTTGCACGAAGTTCAATTCTTAGGTCACGTGGTAAATCCCGAGGGGATTATTGTAGACCCCACAAAGGTGGAGGCAGTGATGCAATGGAATTCTCCAAAGACGTCATCCGAGATTCGTAGTTTCTTGGGGTTGGCGGGATATTATCGAAGGTTTATTCAGGACTTCTCCAAGATAGCCTCCCCGTTGACTAAGCTGACCCGTAAGGATGTGAAGTTCGTGTTGGGTCAAGAGCAAGAAAGGGCTTTTGAGGAGTTGAAGGCAAGACTGACCCAAGCCCCTGTCTTGTCATTACCCGAAGGAAGCGAGGATTTGGTGGTTTATTCGGATGCTTCCTACTCGAGGTTGGGTTGCATGTTGATGCAGCGAGGTAAGATGATAGCCTACGCATCCCCAAAATTGAAAGTGCATGAGGTTAACTATTCTACTCATGACTTGGAGTTAGCGGCGGTGGTCTTTGCGTTAAAGATTTGGAGACACTATTTATATGGGACAAAGTGCACAATCTTTACTGACCACAAAAGCTTGAAGTATTTCTTCGAGCAAAAAGATTTGAACATGAGACAGAGACGATGGTTGGAGCTTATAAAGGATTACGACTGCGAGATTCACTACCATCCGGGTAAGGCCAATGTAGTGGCTGATGCCCTTAGCCGAAAAGAGAGGCCCGAGCCAATTCAGGTGAAAGCATATCAGCTGATCATGACCTCTGACGTGATGAAGCAAGTCAAAGAGTATCAAGATGAGGTACTGAAAGAAGATCATCTTAACTCTGAAAGGATGAGAGGTTTGGTTGGGGAATTGGGTGAAAACACACTTGGTGTTAAAACCCGATTTGGACGGGTGTGGATTCCTCGTTTTGGGATCTACATGTGAAGATTATGGATGAAGCTCATAAGACTCAGTACTCCATTCATCCTGGTGCCACGAAAATGTATCAAGATATGAAGAAAGACATTGGTGGCCGGGTATGAAGCGCGATGTGGTGGGGTATGTGAGTAAGTGCCTTACTTGCTTACAGGTGAAGGCCGAACATCAGAAGTTGTATGGGAAGATTCAACCTTTGGATATACCGGAATGGAAGTGGGAGCACAACACCATGGATTTCATTACGAAGCTGCCACGTACTCCGAAACGGTACGATGCCATATGGGTGATCGTTGACCATCTGACGAAGAGTGCACACTTTCTACCAATCCGCGAGACATATTCATCTGAGAGGTTGGCTGACATAATCATCAGGGAAATTGTAACTCGACATGATGTGCTGGTGTCTATTGTGTCTGATCCTGACACCCGGTTTACATCTAAATTTTGGAAGAAATTCCACGACGACATGGGGACGAGGTTACATATTAGCACGGCTTATCATCCCCAAACTGATGGTCAGTCAGAAAGGACCATTAAGACATTAGAAGACATGCTTCGGGCACGTGTGATTGATTTTGGGGGGAGTTGGGATGACCACCTACCGTTAGCCGAATTCTCCTACAACCACACCTATCATGCCAGCATTGGTATGCCACCCTATGAGATGCTATACTTCGGTTATACTTGTTTTAAACTCTTCTTGGGGCTGAAAATGTATTAAAACAGTTTTTATTATAATTATGTATGTATACCCGTATGTATTATGCATGTTTGATGATGTTCCTTAGGTGTTATTATGTTGTTCATGCTTAGAAGGACCTTGGTAAGCTTAGAACAAATAGGCTTGATGTTTGGGTTCGAAAATATACTAAAAACATGTTAAGCAGAAGGTTCATGCGCCTAAATAAGGCTCATGCACCTAGAAATGCCTTAGAAATGTTTTAAGTGTAACTCATGCGCCTGAACAGTGGTTCATGCGCCTAGAATATTAGTCAGAGGACTAAGTCTAGGGCCATGCGCCCCAATAGTATCCATGCGACCGAATGGCCCATGCGCCTAAGTGTCCATGCGTCCGAATGGACCATACGCCCGAATAGTTCATGCGCCTGAATAGTTCATGTGACTAAGTGTTAAACCGGTTAAGTGTTGGCTAATACGCTTGCATAATGATGAAGCGCCCAAACAGGGCTCATGCGCCCAAATAGTATTGGTGCACCTAAACACTTAGAATTTATTACGAAATATTTGGGAGTCTGTGCTATTAGGGTTTTGACCAAAGTTTGACTAGGGCTTATTAATGCTTAGTTTCATGCATGATTATGATTGTTTTATGATTATTTCGTATTATTATTATTATTACTACTATTAGTGTATGACTTTACGTGGTGTGTTTATTATCGTAACGTAAATTATTACTAATAATAAAGTGAAAGAGAAATAAAGAAGATAAATGGAACTTAAATAAAATGTTAACAAGTCTTGCAAGCTTATAGGAGGTGCACGACCATGTTGTCGCTAGCTCAATTGTGATGCGGGTTAGCTACCCTATGATGCACACGGGGGCCAGTCAATTGAGATTGGCGGACCTTTTGCAGCGTACCCTTGGTGACAGGGCCGGCCTTGTATACAGTAATCAGAGCCCATTGAGGTACAAGAGGGCCCATCACCAGTTTCCCCCGCACATATAGTTTAGGGTATTGCTCATTGGTCCATATAGACAGTGAAAGATAAAGATAAAAGAGTATAGAATAAACAAGGCATACAATAAAGAGAAAAAGCATTATCTAGTTGTATAGTTAATGGGTGCTCACGTATAAAGAGATGAAATTTCACAGAAAGAGTATTTTCTTATGTATACCTTACAGAAATCATTTTATTACTTTTAAAACTAGAACTCACTAAGCAATACTAACTTTTATACATTTTCAGTTGGCAGGTAAACATTGCTGAGGATGGCACGAGGGTGAAGCTACTCGGTAGGGAAAGACTGACATCCATTCATACTTGTTATTTGTTGTTGTTTTGTAATGCAATTAAACAATTCTTTTGTATTTGGTTAAACAATAGTGTATTGCTCAACAACAGTGTTTTTAATGAAATGAATGGCTTTTGTTAAAATAATTCCACTACTTAAGCTTGTAAATTTACAATGTCTAACGTATTTAATGCTGTGAATGACCAACTGTGAGGTCTCTGGGAACGGGGCCTTACATACAAGAAGCTTCTTCATATGATAACTAGTAAAAGCCATCAACCAATTTTGGTTAACAATGCCTCGAGGGCAGTTGTCGACTAAGTTGCAGACTGAAATAGAGACGATAATTGATGATGGTGTATTGTTTTTTTGTAGATGAAATTGATAGTTCTATTAGTTTAAGGGTATTGATTTGATGCTTTACCCTCGGTTGTTAAGGCACTATTCGATCAGTTTCAAGTCAAATGGGTTAAAGTTTTGATTTGGTGTTTGGTTTCATTTGCACAAACATAACAGTAAGATATTCGAATTGGAACGGTCCTCAAGTTCAAAACCGATGTTTTGAAGGTCAAGTGCCAATTTAATTGCGTTTTAATTAGGAAGATTTCGGTGTTCACCGAAGATGGTAGCCGGAGGTGGCCGGTAACAGGGAAAGGGCGGCAAGAAGGGGTTGGGTTTTCGTTTCAAATATTTACAAGTTTAGTCCCTGTAGTTTTAGGTCTTTATTAATTTATGTTATAAAACTTTTTTTGCAAGTATTAAATATTACAAATTCAACCCTATACTATAAAAAACCCATTTGCATAAGCCAAATAAATTTATTTGTTAATCTTTATAATATTTATAAAACTTGTAAGCTTTATAATTTGATTATTTATTTTCAATAATTAATATTCATAATTACTAATAAAACTTTATTTATTTTATAACTTTATAAGTTTTTTTAATAAATCTTTTCTATTTTATTATTTATTGTAAAATGATTAATAACACTTTAAAACTTTACAAAAAAAGTATATATATCTCCATAAATTATTACAAGTTGTTTTAAATAATTAATAAAAAAAATAATTCACAATGTAAGTTGTATTTAATCCATTAAAACTATTAAAATAATTTAATAATGGAAACTCAAATGGAGTTTGGGTTTTTTGGTTTTAACTCGAAAAATTGCACATGACACAACAATGAAAAGAAAAAAATAGATCTGATACATCTACAACAAAGTCTTCATCAAATATCAACCAAACTGAGCCCATCATTGTTGTTCTGGACTCGAATGAACAAAAAGCAGAATTTGCAGCTTTCAGTTCAAGTTTTCAAGTTTACTTGGGAAGTTCCTTAACATCTACCAACATTTGTCAGCAAGACTTGGAAGAACTACATCCAGATGTAGTAGAAGAGATGGATCTACAATGACAAATGGAAATGATTGCTTATAGAGTCAAACAATACCTTAAGAGAAATAAAAAGTTGGTTGCATCAAGCAAATCATCAAAGATTGGTGTGGATAAGTCAAAGGTACGGTGTTTCAAATGCAATTTCTATGGACATTTCTCTAGAGAATGTAATCAATAATCAAATCCCTGTCTTGTGACAATACAAGCAACATTAGTCTCACCGGCCATCATCATCTCAAAAATCTTTCAAACAACCACAACTGACCAACTCATCCCCACCAGCCACAAATATATCAGCAGGAACAAGTAACTCTAAAGAAATTGGCTGATCATTCTTCAAGATGGAACCTATGACTGGAGTATGTATGAGAAGGAAGTCTTGGAAGAAAATCAAGCTTTTAATGGCTCACATGGAAAACAAAGTTCCTCCCATAGTAGAGAGGTAAGAGATAGATTATGTTCATCAAAGTGTGTTAAGGAAGTTGAAAGATATAGAGTCCATGCTTAACAACTGGCTGATAAAGTTAAAGAAACAATTATTTTGAATGAATCCTATGTAAGAGAACATAAATCCATAGCTGATCATGCATTAACTAAAATGAAACTTCAAAAGTTTCAACTTTCATCTCAGCAATATAAGAAATTATTAAATTCTTATATTGAATCAAAGAACAGGTATGTGTTGGGATATAATGTTGTTGCACCTCCTATCAACAATAATTACTCACCGTTACCTGAATCAATGACAAAGAACTTGTGAAATCATTTTGTGCCTTGAACCAAGTTTGAAACAAATTATAATCAACAAGTTAATTACAATGAAACCGAGGTGAATGGAATTGAATTTTCTAAATTAGAAAATATTAAACAAAATGATTCAAAATATGACTTTGATGAGTGTGATGACTTGGATGATTCTGATGAACATGATGATGATCCACTAAACATTGGTAAGAATGTTGCTCTTGAAACAATCATTCCAAAATTTCTTGAAGAATCAAAGTTATCATATCCACAAAAACAAAGAAACATGCTGAAGACTATTTGCAAGAGAATAGCTCAACTAAATGAAATTCTTCAAGAACTACATCAACAACAAAAATCTTCAAAGAAAGAAATAGTAAAGTGTGCATCTATTTAGAAAGAACACACATCTTCCGTAGAAAAAGGAAAGAAGAAACAATCGGTAGATCTTTCTCAGAAGAAGAAACCTTCTTTAGTAGCATATCTGTGGAAAACCAAATCTACTAAGTCAGTAGATGATCGCCGGAAGGCAAAATTAGTAGCAAACAAATCAAAGCCTCAAAAGCTGAAAAATGATAAATCAACTAAAAAATTAGAGAAGGATGCAAAGCCTCAAAAGTTGACAAAGAAGAAGAAAGCAGTTAACTCTAATGAAAAATTAGAGGATATGTATTGCAAATGGTGTGATATGAAAAATCACAATACTAAAGATTGTTAGTTCAGCAGCTATTGTTCCATTAGCAATATGAACAATCACATGACATCTGACTGTTACATCAACAAACATTATGCTATTTGTAACAAAAATAAGCATTCAACTCAGGAATGTTGTTTTAACAAAAAGAACAAGACAAAGAGCACAAAGAAGAACAATCTGATAAAGCTGAATCAGACACTCAATCTACTAATAGTGAAAAAGACTCAAAGTCTAAGAAACAGTAACAGAAACAAAAGCCAAAACCAAAGGAGAAAACATCCACTGATGTTAAACCTTTGAAGAGAAGAACAGCATTTCAGCAATTCAAAACACGTCACAAATGGGTGGATTTGACTGAAAAAGAAACAGAAGTTGATGATGCTTTCTTTGATAATTTTGAAAAAGGAACTTATGTACCTTATTTAAAATCAAAAAATGATAAAACTTTCCTCAATCAAGGCTCATCATCAAAATCAAAACAACAAACCAATAAAGAAAAGGTGAATAAAGAAGAGAATAAGAAACCAGGAGCTAGTTCAACAACCTCATCTTCAACAAAATCATCCTCACCTAAAACAACCCAGAATGAATCAATTAAAACTAAAATTAATAGTGAAACTCTTAGACTTATTCATGAAGGAGTAACAATATTAGAAACTCCTAGCAAACCCAAGATCATTAAGGTTTGGGTTGTAAATTCCAATTGATTTCTTTCTGTATGCAGGAACAATCTTGGAGAGCTGAAAACAAGTGGTATGTCGACAGTTGTTGTTCCAGGCATATGACAGGAAACTATTCTCTTCTCCATGACTTCAAGCATAAAAAATCCTTATATGTGGCATTTGGTGGGGATAAGAAGGGAGGTAAAATAGTTGGTGAAGGAATGATAACTAATGGTGTGCTCAAATTTGAGAAAGTAAACTATTGTGAAAATTTACAATATAATTTACTGAGTGTGTCTCAAATTTGTATTTGATAACACTAATTGTTACATTCTTATGCTAGGTTTTTCAGCTTCAGAAGATTGGATCCTTCTCAAAGCATCAAGAAAAAGAAACACATATGTTTTAGATATGAACAACACTTCACTCACAAGACATGAAACATGCCTCCTATCTAAATCATAATCTCAATTGTGGCATAGAGCATGTCATAAATCCAAAATTATCAATACAAACACTACACCACTCAAATTGCTTCACATGGATCTGTTTGGTCCAACCAATGTGATGAGCATTGGATAAGGTAATATTGTTTTGTGATAGTGGATGATTTCACTAGATTCACATGGGTCTTCTTCTTAAAAGAAAAGAGTGAAACATCAGAAACATTAATGCACTTTGTCATTAAGATTGATAATAAACTTGATTTAAAAGTTATTTTTTTAGGAGTGACAATAGAACTGAATTTGTTAATACTGACTTAGATTCTTTTTGCAGGAATAAAGTTATTGCAAGACAATTCAGTGCACCAAGAACTCCACAACAGAATGGAGTTGCTAAAAGAAGAAACAAATGACTTATTAAAGCAGCAAGAATAATGCTAGCAGATTTACAATTGCCAATCACCTTTTGGGCTGAAGCAGTGAATACATCATGCAATGTTCAAAATAGGACATTGATTATAAAAGAACATAATAAAACACCTTATGAGATTCTATTTAAAAGAAAACATTACATAGGATATCTTAGAGCTTTTGCGTGTCATGTATCCATTTTAAACACAAAAGAATAATTGGAATTTTTTTAGAAAAAGCCTATGATAGTTTCTTTGTTGGATATTCTTCAACATCTAAATCTTATAGGATTTACATTCCACAACATAACATTATGGAGGAAACTCCTAATGTATCATTTGATGAATCCTTATTTCCTAAATCTGTAAAAGGATCATCATGGTTGTTTGATATACATGCTCTAAAAAATTCATTTAACTCAGGTTATTTGAATAATGTAGGATCTGATGATACATGCTATCAATTTTTCCCCTAAAAATGAATAAACTATCACTATCTGTTGATCCTCCAAGAATACACTCATTGGACAAGAAACAACAAATAACAACAATGATGTTGCACAAGTCCATCCTCATGGACATAAATCTTCAGATGAAAACACTTCATCCGTAGTCGTTATCTCTGCATCCGCAAATGAGTGTCCTACATCCAGAGATATGAATAATGTCTCAACAGGTGTTCCATGTTTTCAAGAAGATACAACAAACATTGGAGATGATTCAGCAAATCCTCATACATCATTTGTAGAAGTTCCTTTAACTCCTATGGAATAACAAATTGCTTCCAGAGAAGTTCGTGTGGAAGATATTAATGATGCTTCTGATGATTAAACTCAAGAAGATCATTCCATACCCAATATTGAACAAGAGGAACACTTTGATTACTTCCTAAATTCATCAGCCGGATTGGATCTATCTGCATTAATGAATATGACTAACATGGAATCATCTATTCCAGTTGAATCTACTCCAACAACAAGAATCCATAAGACACATCCAATCCATATTATTGGTGATCTTAATAAAAGAACAACAAGAGGTCAAGGTGGAGCTGCAAGCATCTATCTTTTCACTTGTTTTCTGTCACAAGTAGTTCCTCCAAACATCACAGTTGCTCTAAAGGACAATAGCTAGATTGGAGCTATGCAAGAAGAGCTTTAACAATTCAGAAAGTAGAAAGTATGGAATCTAGTTGATTTACCAAAAGGCCAACATTCAATTGGAACAAGATGGCTCTTTAAAAATAAACTAGATGATAGAGGTATTATTGTGAAAAACAAAGGAAGGTTGATTGCACAAGGTTACACCCAAGAAGAAAGAATAGACTATGATGAATTATATCAGAAAATTGATGTAGAAGTCTATGTATCACAACCTCCTGGATTTGAAGATCCTCGTTACCCAAACAGGGTATATATGCTTGACAAAGCTTTGTATGGTCATCATCAAGCACCAAGAAAGTGGTATGAAATATTATCTTCTTTCTTGCTCAAGCATGGATACAAAAGGGGAACCATTGATCAAACTCTCTTTCTCAAACAAGAACATCAAGATCTCTTAGTTCTTCAAATTTATGTTTATGACATTATATTTGGCTCAACTAACAAGATATTATGTGTAAGCTTTGAAAAATTGATGAAATCTAAGTTTTAGATCAGTTCAATGGGAGAATTAACTTTCTTCATTGGTCTACAAGTTCATTAGAAGACAGATGGCATTTTCATCAATCAAGAGAAGTACATACATCAAATATTGAAGAAGTACAAACTTGTTTATACATCTTCATGCAAAACATCAGCCTCAACAATTGATAATATCATACCTTGTATCATCTACCCATTTTGGAAAAAGAGAAACCTAAACCCGAATCCGTTTAGGTCAATTTTAAAAATCGAATTCATTAGTTAGCATTTTAATTTATTTTAATCTTTCAAATACAATAATTATACCATTTTATCACCTTCTATTTATTAACTCATTTAAGCATTTCATAGTAATTTTATGATTTTAAGATCTAAATAAAATTATAAAGTGTTGTTTTTCATTGATGAATTCTAACCAATAAATTAAAAAATATTATTAGTAAAGAGTTTATTTTAATAATTATAAAATTTATAAGGTTCTATAGATTTATGATTGAAATATGGTTCTAATAAGTCTAGGGGTTGAAGTGTCATTTTTAAAACTCATACTAAAACCTTTGAATATGAAATAATAAATGTCTAAACATCAGGGACCAGAGTGTAATTTTCATTTAAAACAACCCAAACTGCCCCCATCCCCGTCGGACTCTCTACTTCAGGCCACCGTCTCCGGCAACCACCAAACACCCAAAAGACTCGATTAAAAACAAAATTAAACCACATGATAACCATCTAAATCGGTTTTGAAACTTTAAATCTCATCAATTCGAACAAACCATAAGTTCCATCACGTTTAAACCTGAAACCAAAAACTACATTGAAACCATTTGACATGAAATTGATCAAATAAACACTTAATTTCGGTTGTAAATGATCTAATCGATTCCTTAAATCAATCCTTAACCTCATTTGCATTCGAAATACTCGCCAACACCCTGTTCGGTTACCACCTTCATTTCGAACCTGCAACACAACCAAACTCCGTTTTCTAAGCAACATAAAATGAAATTGATAAGGGGTTTTTTATCGGAATGACTCTCGGAATCTTTACACGATGTTAATTTGATTATCATCATCGTATGCATCCCGAATCATACCCATAACAGTCGCGATTATCTCCCTATTGGTCTTCATCAAATAAAGCTTAATCCAGGTAATTCCACATATGTACACATTCGATTTCATTAGAGGATTAAAAGCCCTAACATTTCATTTGTTAACTTTAACCATTTGGGGTTTAATTTGATCCAAATCTAATTAGGGTTCTTGAAGATTTGGGGAAATAATAAATTTATGTTTTTAAAGTTTTCAAAGGGACTTATTAGCATATTTGGGCTTTAGCCCAACCGCTCACCACTTCACCCTTGTATGCAAAAGTTCTTATGTTCGAACCCGGCCTTCAACATTTATCTTTTTAAGCCAATTTTATATATTTTAAACATCAAAAATTATACTAATATGTTATTAAATCAAAGTAAAAACTACCTTGTTAACTAAAACATTTTGGAAATTATTAAAATAATTTTAAAAGATTTTAAAACTTATAATTTTTTAATGTAATAACCTTTAAAAAATAACAAAGGTTATAGAAAATATTATTAAGTCATTTATATGATTTAAATGTTGTAAATCTATTAGGGTTTCAAATTTAGATTATTTCGCAACATTATAAATCTTCATGTTAAATAAATATTTGTTCAAATAGTTATTTAAATAATAATTTAAATAATTAACTATTCATCTATTAATTTAATCATGTTATATCATAATTAGTTAATAAATTTATTCCTTAAACTTGTACTTAAATTCTTGAAACTTATAAAACAATATAACTTTCTATTATACTTTATTCTTATTTTTAAGAATTTGTGTTATAAGATCTTTATATCATATTAAAGTTCAAACCTTATAAAATTATTTTAGATAATTTTAAGGTCATTTAAATAAATATTCAATTAAGTACCTTTACCAAATTTTAAATAACTAATTATTAAATTAAATATATCTTTTCACACATCATATTTAATCTTTATTAATTCAATAAATTAGATTATTGAACCTTTCAATATCATTCTTATTTATTTAATTGATTTATTCCAACTTTATTGAACCAAAACATAATCGATCGTCTTATTTTATTTTATTGGATTTAGTTTTTAAAAACCCTCAAATTTCAAATGAAACCCTAATTCATGTTTACTCTTGAATCATATCTTCATTCTACCACTAAGACATCAACCCTTAGGTTGAATCGTGAAGGAAAACGTTAGAGAATCTTATTTTCTTATTATTGTTCAAAAGTGCACATTATACATCTTGTGAGATTTCCATGTGAGTTCTCCATGCCTCCTTTTTACTTTATTTCACACCTTTTGAGGTGAAACATGTTAACCTAATAAACTTACACTTGTAAAGATCTTGATACATGCAATTCATCTTCACTTTTTGTCATGGTTATTGATATTATTGTGAGTGTCATATGATATACATTATACGTTGACAATCATTAACTACTGCTAGCCTGGCGACGTCATAGATCTATGGGTCTGACAAGCCTGTTTGGTGCTAAAGTCAATATATTGCCAGCTCCTAATGACATATGACTTGTTCATCATCGGAACCAAGTACACCTAACCAATCGTTATAAACTTGTAATCTTAATCTTAGTCGAGGTTTGATTGTAGCTATATGTGTTCTATAAACTTGCATAATTCATAACCATTAACATGAATTACTACTTGTAAATCTTTTCATAACATTGACATGAATTGCTACTTGAAATCTTTTTATATATATATACATATGTATGCTTAATCCATTGAAACTCACCAACTTTCAATGTTGACCCTTTATTTTTTAAATGTTTCAGGATTGCTACTTAAGGAACTCTTCTTGCTCATATAGGACTTGGACTTATTTTAATTAAACATATTATGTTGTTGATTATATCTTTGTGGTATTGTAACTTGTAAACTTATTCTTGGTCAAGGTTGGATTGCTACTTGAGGAACTCTTTTTGCTCATATAAGACTTGGACTTAGTTAAATTAAACATCTTATGTTGTTGTTTATATCTTTGTGGTATTTTAATAACTTAATTATCTAGTATTATTCAACGAAAAATGGTATTTAACATTATTCCAAAAAATTTAGTTCCATGTGCTATGAACAATCGTTTCACATTTGTCGGCCCCGATGATTCTGTCGTCGGTCGGTGTGTGACAGATTGGTATCAGAGCCATGGTTATAAGGAATTAGGTTATTAGAAATGGATTGACCTAGACTATAACTAAGTACCCTTACACATAAGTCCTCTAATGTATTTTAAATGCTTAGATAGGATTTTATGTGTCATATGTGTTTATACTTGATTATGTGATCATATGCCTTATGTGTTTATTCTTATACTTTGAATCTTATCAATGCACACACGAACCTTAAATCATATTCTAAGACATTATGTGCCCAAATCAAATGGTATTCAAAATGAGCTTTGAATCATTAGTCGTGGTTTTCAATTCTCATCAAAGTCTATGTCCTATAAATTGAAACATGTAATCATGGAAGAGCATGATGCATGTATCTCGAGATGTTCTGTCTACGCAAGATATTTATATAAATCAAAATCAACCAATGGATATGTTATCCTTACCTGGGAACCCTTGGGGTGTGTGTCCGCTTATAGGTTCGCATGTCTTCATTAAGGTTGTAGTTGACCTGATACTTTGATAAGTCAACGTATTGCTTTCGTTTGTAAACCGAACGTTACACTCAAAGCATCGTGTTATTTTGAATCGTCTTATCATTGATCTTGTCTTCTTGGAACTTAAAACTCATTACCTAATTCTCATAATGAGCCTTAATAATCTTTTTGAAAGTCTTCTCCTCAAAACCGCACTTAAACTGAAAACTCATTTCAATAATACTCTTATTTTGAATTAAACCATTAATCTTAAGAAACACGATTCTCATATCAACTTTAAACTAATATAACTTTGAAACCTCAATGACATAGTAAACAAAAATTAGTCATCCAAGAACCATGCTAAGGTTTTCTGCTTTTAGAATCTCCTCTAGATTTGTATTTCATCCAACAATGTTTTAAATATATTTCTCGTGTTCGTCAAGCCGACTCTTGTATTGATCAAAAACTTGGTGATGTACTCGTGACAAAACCTTCTTAATCGTCTTGAACCGTCTGTAATACAAAAGTTTATTAATTAAAATTCTAAAGTAATTATCTTATACACTTTGTCAAGAAACACCTGAAATCTCAAATCATGAAATTGAACAAACTTAAGCATAGCAAAATATCATAATTAAACTTATTGAATTTAAACGCTCCCAGGGGTTCCCTTACAAATACGAAATGAAATCCAAGTCTCCTCATAATCTTGAAATTAATTTTCTTGTGATTAAATTTCGGGACGAAATTTCTTAAAGTAGGGGAGAGTGTAACACCTGCCCATTTTGGAAAAATGGAAACCTAAACCCGAATCCATTTGGGTCAATTTTAGAAATCGAAATCATTAGTTAGCAATTTAATTTATTTTAATCTTTCAAATACAATAATTATACCATTTAATCAACTTCTATTTATTAAATCATTTTAGCATTTTGTAGTAATTTTATGATTTTAAAATCTAAACAAAATTATAAAGTGTTGTTTGTCATTTATGAGTTCTAACCAATAAATTAAAATATATAATCAGTAAAGAGTTTATTTTAATAATTATAAAAATTATAAGGTTTTATAGATTTATTATTGAAATATGGTTCTAATAAGTCTAGGGGTTAAAGTGTCATTTTTAAAATTCATACTAAAACCTTTGAACATTAAATAATTAATGTCTAAACATCAGGGACCGGAGTGTAATTTTCATTTAAAACAACCCAAACCACCCCCTATCCCTGTCGGACTCTCTACTTCTAGCCATCGTCTCCGGCGACCACCAAACACCCAAAAGACTTGATTAAATACGAAATTAAACCACATCATAACCATTTGAATCGGTTCGAAACATTAAGCCTCATCAGTTAGAACATACCATAAGTTCCATCACGTTTAAACCTGATACCGAAAACCACATTGAAACCATTCGACATGAAATTGATCAAATAAACACTTAAATTCGGTTGTAAATGATCTAATCGATTCCTAAAATCAATCCTTAACTGTAGAGAATTA
>BJCM01206477.1:0-15136 GCA_018326385.1 Flaveria bidentis | reverse complement strand
CCATCATTAGCTACAACACTCTTTTCTCTCTCTCACATGCAAGAGCTCCTTCTTCTCTCCTTCTTCTCTCAAAGAATTCGGTTTTTCCTTGGCTGATTGAAAGGTGTTCTTGGCTGAAAAATCGAGTTGGACAAGAGGAACAAGGCTTGGTGTAATACTCCCTAGCAAGTGAGTGTTTGGAGGGCTTGTGGGTATCACGGTTTGAGGCCCTCTACCTTGAAGGCTTGCTGCTAGCAACGCTTTGATGGTTACTGAAGGCTTAGGAGCTACACAACCTCAACACTACTTGACTTATAAACAGCAGCCATCCTGCTCATCTGGACCATACATTACATTTCTTGAGACTCCAAGGTCACAACAGACTCAGCATAGTTCCTTTCAGGACAACTATGCCTTTGTCTCAGGAAATGGATACTTTAGTGATTTTCAGTACTACTTTGATGATCTAGAGTGCTTCAGTCTAGATGATGTAGAATATGTGGACATTGTCCAACAAATGGCTCTTTTAACCTATAGATCAAACAAGTTCTTCAAGAGAACTGGAAGGTAGTTTCTCTAGAACCCAATCAACAACAAATTTGGGTTTGACAAAACCAAGGCCAAATGTTACAACTGTAACCAACTTGGTCATTTTGCAAAGCTCCCAACTCGAATCGGGGAACCCCACAGGACTCCACACATCCCTCTACATCAAAGCCAACAGGACTGAGACAACTGCAATGGCTCAAGAAGTTGACTGGAGCTTTATGGTGCAGGATGTGACTTCTGCTCAAGCACTCATGGCAGGAACAGACGACAACAAGGTATATGAACATCTTTGTACTCCTGTATGTGTTGCTAAGGTTAAACTGTATAAAGACTACAATATGGAAATTATATCTGATATTGAGTCTTTATATGTTTTGAAATCTAATTTTAAAAAGGGCTGAATCTGATTACCAAAGAAAATTTGAAGAGTTAGAGAAAACTGTCTCCCTATTAAAACATGAACACACAAATTACAAGACTCAAATAAAGGATTTAATATCCAAATTGTCTGAGGCTCAAGCCCAGCTTGTCACTGCTGAGGCTCAAGCCAGGAAGTATGCTATTTATGAGCAAAACTTCAAAGCTATTATTGCATCATCCTCCCACTCCAAAATTTGTCATCAAAACATAGGAGGGTTAGGGACCAATGAAATTGCTCCACCACATTCTTATGAGTCCATAAGACAACCTTTATATGGTACTTAAGAGCAAGAGGTCCCATCTGCTGACCCATCTTCACTTGAGTTGAAGAATGATGCAATAATAGAGGTCACCATAGGGAAGGGATAGGTAAATCAACCCACCTCTCCTAGTGAAGATCAAATCCTAACCACCAAAACCACAAGAAGCAGAGCTAAAGCTGCAAGAAGAACTGCCAAGAAAGTGGTTGAGTCCAAGCTGATGATTGACCCAAAACAAAAGGGTGTAGTCATCTTAGCTGGATTCCAATTGCTAGGTAACTCTAACCCAGGAAATGAGTGTAGTACCAACACTCCTGTCCTACCGTAGGATTAGAAGTTAAAGGGAAAGATTGTTGATAAGGAGAAAAAGAACAAGAAAGAACAATCCTCAAGTTTCCAAAAGACTAACATTGCATGCATAATGTGTGGTATGCAAAACCACATGGCTAAAGATTGTTACTACAATCCTGCTAGCACACATTATGCAAATAATGTTAGGAAAGAAGGAGTCAGGTAAGGTTTCTTATTTGGACCTAATCAAATGGTCCAAGTGATGAAAAAGGGGAAGCTGGTTTCCGAAGGAAGGTTGCATTCGAAAGAAAAATCTTCTTCCAAAGGGAAAATAGCTTCAGAAGCTAAAATTGTTAAAAAGGAAAAGAAAAAAAATACCTCACTTGAAACTACCCCAAAAGAAGACTGCTTTGGAAGAAAAGGTGATGAAGGGTTCTTCCGTAAAGAAAGAAGCTTCGGAAAAATGCCATGCTGCAAAAGATTCAAAAGGCTCATCCTCTTTGATCAACCAAAGGATGGATTGGAAGATCAAGAAGGATGCTGCAGCCCAAACCTCTTTTTCAAAGATATCCATTGAACCCCCATGTTTAACTTTTGGTTTAATTATGTCACTATCATTGGAAGAACCCAATACCAATAAGGCTTGGGTTTCCAATCAAAACTAATCATCTCATCTTATGTAAAGGGACATCCATATGTCAAGAATAACAATATTTGGATTATGGATAGTGGATGCTCCATGCACATGACATGGAACATATCTCTCCTTCAATAATTTCAACATTATGATGGAGGTCCTGTCTAGTTTGGAGGTGAGGCCGGAGGATATATTTCTGGCCAAGGAAGTATATCCAACGGAAAATTAAAAGTTGACAAAGTTCACTTTGTCAAACATCTTGAACACAATTTGTTAAGTCTTTCTTAGTTTTGTGATCAAAAGCATCACATGCTTTTTATAGAACATGAGTGCATTATCCTAAAACCAAGGATGACAATTCTTCCAGAACTGGTGCTTCTTAGTATCTCCGAGGAAAGAGGATATGTACAAGCTAGATATGAACAATGCTTCCCCAATAGGTGAAGTATCATGCTTTCTTTCTAAAGCTGATGGTGATAAGTTAACACTTAAGCATAAACGTATGTGTCATGTAAATTTTAAGAAAATGAATAAATTGGCTAAAAATAACTTGGTACATGGTTTGCCTAAAAATGAATTTTTCTATAAAGATAACTATGTTGCATGCTTGAAAGGGAAGCAGCACAGGACATCTCATAAATCCAAAAGTGTTAACTCTATCACCACTTCATTACACTTGTTGCACATGGATCTATTTGGTCCCACAACTATAATGAGCATTGGAAGGAAATCATACTGCCTTGTGATTGTTGACGATTTTACAAGATTTACATGGGTATTCTTTTTAAGATCTAAATATGAAACTGCTGAAACATTAAAATCTTTTATTCTTAAAATAGAAAATCAAATTGATCACAAGGTTAAAATCATTAGAAGTGATCAAGGGACTGAGCTTAAGAACTTCATTCTTCACTCATTTTGTAACTCAAAAGGGATTGCCAGACACTATAGTGCTCCCAGAACTCCTCAAGAAAATGGTGTTGTTGAGAGGAGGAATAGGACACTTATTGAGGTTGCTCGAACTATTTTAGCTTATTTTCAAACTACCTCTAACATTCTGGGCAGAGGCAGTCAACATTGCATGCTATGTGTAGAACAGGGTTCTTGTAGTTAAGCCACATGGAAAACCCCTTATGAGTTATAGAACAAGAGGCCACCGTTCATTGGCTTTCTAAGGTCCTTTGGCAATAGATATATCATACTTAACACAAAGGACAATTTGCAAAATTTGCTGAAAAGTCTGATGTTGCTATCTTTGTTGGATACTCTTCTAGCTCTAAAGCTTATAGAGTATACAACATCAAGAATCAACAATTTGAGGAATCATCCAACATAGTTGTTAATGGGCACACTCCTTGTGTTAGGGGGAATAGACCTGATCATGTTATTTATTTAGAATTGTTTCCAAACTATTCTAAACCATCTTGTGAGAATGTTTCAGCTGGAACAGGTACTTAAGGAAATTCTGAAGATACCCAATTATTTGAGCTACCCAGGCCTCTTCCAAGTTCTCCAAGAGCTGCCACAAATCAAGCTTCCACTATTGGCAAATATGATAGTATAACCATCTCAAGGAACAATGGAGCTTCAATCAGTGAATCACCAATTGTTTCTCAAAGTGCATTAGGTGACCCTGCACAAAACCAAACCAATGGAAGTAGCATTTTGAAGGAACATGCAACTGTTCATGCTACTTCACATTCAACAGATGAAAATGTTTCTCTTTCATTCAATCAGTCCTCATTGAATGAACTTGAAACAACAGCTGGACAAAGTGTTCTAACTCCTGAGCAAAATATGTCCAATCTGGATCTATCTTTGCAGCTAGAAGTAATTCCTCGTCTAAGGATTCATAACACTCATCCGGCTGAGAACATCATAGGGGATGTCTCTAAAGGTGTGAGAACAAGATGACTGACTCATAGTAGGAATATCTGCCTGTACTCATGCTTCCTATCTTAGATGGAACCCAAGAAGGTAAAAGATGCCTTGAAAGATAGTAACTGGGTTGAATCGATGCAAGAGGAGTTGATTCAATTCAAAAGACAAAAGGTTTGGAACTTATGTCCGCTACATCTGGTCAAGTACATATATGCACCAAATGGGTTTTCAGAAACAAGAGAGATGAAAGAGGCTTGATTATCAAGAACAAGGCAAGACTGGTGGTTCAAGGATACACCTAAGAGGAAGGAATCGATTATACTAATGTCTTTGCACCTGTTGCAAGACTTGAGGCAGTTAGGATATTCCTTGCTTATGCTGCATCTAAGAATTTCACTTTCTAGCAACTTTATGTCAAGTGTGCCTTTCTATATGGGGATATAGATAGGGAAGTCTACATGTGCCAGCATCTAGGATTTGAAGACCCACAACACCCCAACTAAGTGTGCAAATTGGATAAAGCTCTTTATGGGCTGCACCAAGCACCTAGGCTGTGGTATGAGACTTTGTCTTAGTTTCTTCTAAAGAATGGTTACACCAGAGGTACCAATGATAAGACTCTCTTTATAAGGAAGTCCGGAAAGAATATTTTGCTAGTTCAAGTCTATGTTGATGACATCATATTTTATCTTCAAATGACCAAATGTGTAAAGACTTTGAAAGCATTATGAAGAAGAAGTTTGAATGAGTTTCATAGGAAAGATGGACTTTTTCCTTTGAATTCGAGTGAAGCAAATGAAGGAAGGGTTCTTCATCAATCGATCCAAGTATGTCAATGACATCTTAGAAAGATTTGAAATGAAAGATTGTAAACCAGCCAAGACACCCATACCCAGAAACCATAATCTTTGTCCAAACCTTGATGGGGAGGATACTGATCAACATTAGTAGAGCGAAATTTTTGGTTCTCTAATGTATCTCACAGCTAGTAGACCTGATATCATGTTTGCAACTTGCATTTGTGTAAGATATCAGGCTGCTCCAAAGGTGTCTCACCTAGCTGCTGCCAAGAGAATCCTCAGATACCTGAAAAGAGCACCTAAACTAGGTCTCTGGTATCCTAGGAACAATGATTTTAATCTTTATGGATACTCTGACAATGACGATGGTGGCTGCAACATTAACAAGAAATCAACATCAAGAGGATGTTAATTTCTTGGTGGAAGGATCATCTCATGGCAATGCAAGAAACAATCTTGTGTCTCTACATCAACTTCTGCAGCTGAATACATTGCTGCTACAAGTTGTTGTGCTCAGCTGCTGTGGATTCAAATCAGATGTTAGACTATGGATTCAACATTATGAGCACTCCTATCCATATTTACAACAACAGTGCTATCTCTATCATTGAAAATCTTGTGAAGCACTCCAAGACAAAGCATGATATCAGGCATCATTTCATTAGAGATATTCATGAGAAAAATCTAATCAAGCTAATAAAAGTTGATTCAAATGAACAATATGTTGATCTATTCACCAAAGCATTTGATGAGCAGAGATTTAAGTATCTCATTATAGCTATTGGGATGATAAACATTGATTAGCTCAACCCTTTTGAAAATCTTTTTGAATATGTAATTTCTTATGTCAATACAATCTAAGCCCTATTACAAAAGATCTCTCTCTAAAATTTTCTCTAAGTATAAATTTTTCCAAAGAGGAATTAAACCTCAGAAAATATTTTACATATCTTTTGAAGCAAAATTCCTCCAAGGATAATTTTCTTCTCGGAAGAGTTTTTGGTCTCGGAAGACGCGATTGATTACATATCAGATCTACTTTCGAAGCTTATAAAACTCTCCATTCAAAAATCAATCTTTACTCTGGGAAGCAAAGATTTTCCTTCAGAAGACAAATTACCTTTGGAAATGATTAATATTCGGAAGAGATATTTTACAGTGTAAAAGAAATCTCTTGGGCCCCACATTGTAAAAATTAAATATTTTGTTAGTGATGCCATATTATTTAATTGAATTAAACCTTACCGCCACTGTCACTTCATCCACTAAAACATCACATCTTATCCTAACCATATTACTGCCATTCCACTCTCTTTTAAATAATCCCGACTATTCACTTTCATCTTCTTACCTTATTTTTTACTGCCCTAAAAAATTCCTTCATTCCCAATTCACCCAAGCTCAAATTCATTCATCTTCACTTTTCACAAATGGCACTGAACCCTCAACACAATCAGGTCGCACTTCTTGATTCCTCAAGAGATGCTGACTTCTCTGAAATCATCTCCTTTCTCACCCAATCATCCTATTACACTACCCTGACAATTAATCCCACTGTGTACTCTAATCAAATGGCGGAATTTTGGGATAACAGCTAGATTGAAACCCTAAACGGGGTTCATGTAATACGATCCAACATTTGTCGCCAAGAGTTGGTCATTACTGAACAACTCATCATGGAGCATCTCGAGCTTCATGATGAGGGTGCACCCACAGAGTTCCCAAAATTAGATTTAGACAACACTTACATTCTAATGGGATATGGTGGAGACATCAACAGGTCAACTATCAATAAATTCATCTTCTCTTACAACTAGAAGTTCCTGCTGCATGTTGTTCTTCACTGCCTCTCAAATAAATTTGGGGGATGGGATCAAATTTAATACGAACTAGGGTTCCTAGTTCAAGGAATGGTGAGAGGCCTTAGATTCAACTACTCAAGATTTGTACTCACCAATCTTATGGGAAATCTCCAACGGGACACATTTTTATGTATCCCAGATTTCTCCACATTATCAACTGTGAGCTGGACTAGAGTCAGCTTGTTTGTGCAGCTGCTTTGACTATCCCTCAAATGAGTCAAACCATTTTCAAGACTTTGAAGAAGGTGTCCACCAACTTCACTAGAAGGTACACTTCCCTGCTTCCAGGTATGACTGAGCAAATAGCTCCTGGTGACATCCTTGTTCAACCCATAGGTGAGGAACCCACACCAGCAACTGCCCCCACACTGCCAACTACACCTTCTCACCCCATCACCATCACATACCAAAGATGCCCCAAACGAACCTTTGTCTCACTATCCTTCACCATTGACCTTAATATGGGTCTTGAGTCTCCTCAGTCTCAAACCCATGAGCTCAAAACCCAAGATGAAAGCCATTAGGGTGAGTATCTATACTCCTCTGAGCAGCCAAAAAGGGACAACCCCACCATACTCTCAATGCCTGTAGACATTGATCAAGGTCCTAGGTTAGTAGGTTTAACCTCCTTAACTTTCACTGACCTTATTTTCAAAACTGATGAAGAGATTACGTTCCTCAATGGCAATGAAGTTGATCTACAACACTCTCTCAAAGATCAACAGAGCCTAGAGAGACCTCTTTTCTCTAGCCCCCATCAGCAAACCTTTACTAAGGTGAGTCCCACAGATGTGGAGGGGACTCATGCAGATTCAACTGCCACTACAGAAGGTGTCTCATTGGACCTTATGGACAATGGTATCCTTTCAGAGATTGAATCTGCGGCAACTGTGCCTTTTGATGACTCTAAAAGAGACATCATTAAGCAAGGGAAACCAGGGTGCCAAGAAACCACATATGGTGGTGAGTCTGAACATACTAGATATGTTATCTCATCTCCCCGTGATTCTTCAAAAGAAGATGAGGGACGACTGCAACTCACTATACAAGACCTGCTTTCTAAAGTCTCAAACCTTGAGTCCAAGGTTAGGACTTTAGAGGATAGGTCGACCATTTAGAAACTTGAGATTGATAATCTCAAGGCTCAACTAGCTGAGAAACAGAATGAGAGATTTGTTAGGCATGTACGAATTCAGGTCTCATTGACATCTTCCTCTAACTCATCTAGCTCTCAAGATGATGCTACCAAAAAGGGGGATAATGTTAAGAGACAAACACCTGAGGAACCATTGAGCAAAACTTCATCTTCCAAATTCTCGGCTCCCATTGCAACTACCTTTTTTGAGCCATCCTAAGTTATTCTGCAAATTGACCCAAGGATGCTCAGAGATCTCTATAGACTCTTCTTCAAGTTTCTATTGAGGTCCTCTCTAGATCAGCCAAGCCCTGATGCAACTATGATGTACTTTAGAGCTGAAGAGCTTCAAAGGATTAGTGCACTTTCTACCACTGTGGAAGAATTTAGTCAACCTAAGGTGCAAATGGAACCTGAGATTCAATTTGAAGAGGAAATAAGGAGTGATGGCCTAAAACCAAAACAGTTGGGATAGAAACTACGCTCCTGTAACACTTGGTTATTTTTTAGAGTCAAAGAAAGAAGAATGAAGTGAAGAAAAAGAAAAAAAGATATTTTACCCATCACTCTCTCTACACCCATCACTCTCTCTACACCCACACAAAATTCGGTTCTGGTTGCAGAGAGATAGAAAGGAGCTGAAATTCTCGGGTTTTTGTAAGAACAAGTGCAGGAAGTCGAATTCAAGGTAAGAATTCATGTGTTTATGATGTTTTTAACTGGTTTCATCCTCAGTTGTATGCTTTTGTGTGTTGTGTGTGTACCGGTGTGTGTTTTTGGTGGGTTTCTAGGCGGTTGAAGACAATTTCAAATGAGTTTGAAAGAAGCCATACTTAAGAGGCTACTAAGGTGAGTTCTAGAACCCCTCTTTTAAATGTTTAAACTGATTTTGGGGCTGGAAATGCATGTATGAACTTTATAAAACTAGGGTTTTATACCCAAATGTTTGAATGTGTGTATGTTGCGGGTATGGTGTGATTTTGGACTATGTTCATTCTTGATGATGTTATGGTTGTGTTTATAAGGCTTAGAATGCATGATTAAAGCTTAGAACATGATAGATGGTGTTTAGGAACATAATCTGATGTTAAGTGTGCCCTAGACTGCTCATGCGCCCACACAGTAGTTCATACACCTAAGTTTAGAAAAAAAACAGCCTAAGTGTTGACAAATGCGAATGAGCGTTGACAAATGCAGATGAGAAAGTCAATGCGGATGAGAAAGTCAATGAGGATGAGAAAGTCAATGCGGATGAGAAAGTCAATGCGGATGAGAAAGTCAATACGAATGAGAAAGTCAATGTGGATAAGAAAGTCAATGCGGATGAGAAAGGAAATGCGCATGAGTAAGTCATGCGACTGAGGAAATGCGGATGAGTAAGTCATGCGACTGAGGAAATGTGGATGAGTAAGTCATGCGACTGGGGAAATGCGGATGAGTAAGTTCATGCGATTAAGGAAATGCGGATGAACAAATTTAATACACATGAACAAATGCGGATGAGTAAGTTCATGCGACTGAACAAATGAGGATGAACAAAGTTAATGCGGATGAGCATTGGAAAATGCGGATGAGTAAGTCATGTGACTGAGGAAATGTGGATGAGTAAGTCATGCGACTGGGGAAATGCGGATGAGTAAGTTCATGCGATTGAGGAAATGCGGATGAACAAATTTAATACAGATGAACAAATGCGGATGAGTAAGTTCATGCGACTAAACAAATGCGGATGAACAAAGTTAATGTGGATGAGCATTGGAAAATGCGGATGAGTAAAGTCAATGCGGATGAACAAAAAGAAATGCGGATGAACAAAAGGGGAAATGCGGATGAACACTTATAATATTTTTTGACTATTTGGGGAAAAAGTGAAATGTAGGCTTTGACTTGGGAGGTTCCCGGGGGCTATGTAAGTTGAATTTTTGAGGTCATAGATGTTATGATGGGCAGGTTATGATGAATGATTGATGTTTATGCATGATGGTATGTATGTTGTATCTTATGTATGTATGATGATGCCTTGTATGGCGATATTTTATGTGATTATGTTTATGTTCATGTTATGTATGTGTATCTTTTCTATGGCTTTACGTGTTGTAGATGTGAAAGAAATGATAAAGTATTATGTAATGTAAAGTGAAAGTTAATAAAAGAGGAACATAATGATTGAATTCATGCATTAATGTAATAGAAAGTATAGAAAGGCTTGCAAGCAAAATGTACAGAGGTGCACGGCTCTAAAATGTCGTAAGCTCAACTGCGTATGGTTCAGCTAACCCTTAAGGATACACGTATGGGTTCTAGTCTTTGTAACTGACCAACGGTGTGGTACATAGTTTATAGTGATTACTCACCTCGGTGCTGGTGCCAGGCTATATGCAGTGTGGAAGTCCTTTATGATCTTCGACCCAGTACCCGAATTATGCATAATGTTGGGGGTGTAGTATATAGTGGTTTATAGTGATTACTCACCTCGGTGCTAGCGCCAGGCTATGTGTAGTGTGGAAGTCATTTATAATCTTTGGCCCAATACCTGAATTATGCCTAATGTTGGGGGTGTAGTATACAGTTGGGATTTTTGTTGCTTACCCTGGTGCTGGTGCCTGGCTATGTGTAGTGTGGAAGTCAATTATGAACTTCGGCCTAATACCCCATTTGTTTGGGGCATAACTAATGACACTGACGCCGATAGTGATAAAGAATGTGATAAAGAAGGAAAGGGTTAAAGAACGTATATGATGAACAGTAAAGGAAGATAATAATGATATTATCTATGTGTATGTATTATGCATGATCACATGAAAAAGTAAAGAACGGTTTTAATTAATGTAAAGTATGTTTTTATTATAAAACTAGAACTCACTCAACAACGCTGACTTTTATGTGTTTCCTGTTGGCAGGTAATGTTGCTAAGGATGGCACAAGGCAACTACTCAGCTCTTTTGGATGGCATCCATATTTATAATGCTTTTGCGTTGAAATGCAACATGTATTTTTTAATTTGATAACAATGTATTATTTTGCAAAAGATTTTGTAATGCAATGAAATGGGCGTCTAAATGTTTTTATCAAGTTAATCAAATTATATGTTTTATGTGTAATGATTTACTAGCGGTAAGCATCCTGGGAACGAGGCCTTAGAAGTTGGTATCAGAGCCAAAGTTTAAGAGAAACATGTAAATTTTCAAAATAAACCTAAACTTAAACTGAAAATGGGACGGAAAAGGAAGGGATGTCAGTCTGAGTAGCTGCGTGCCATGAGGTATTTTCTTAATGTTAACCGGTATTACATGCGCATGGTATGTGGTTTATATGTTGCTGGTAGATTTTGATGCTGATGTTGTCAGGATAGGTAATGCTTGCGGTATGAAGAGTAAATTAAGTGGCTAATCACAACTGGCCATTGTAATTAGGGACTTACTATACTTCACATGAACTAAGCTGTTCCCTCGAATGACCGTGTTCGTGTTTAAATATTTTAGTGTGTGTGTTAGAGGATGGCTGGTGGTAGATCATTTAAAGCTTCACATGGTAGAGGTCGTGGTGCTGAACCAGGGCTATGAGAGGAAGGCCTAGATCCAAAGAGGTGATTCATAAGGAACCAGAGACTCCTCATCCAGAGGCTGGAGATGAGAGTGCTAACTTAAGGGCCTCAATGAAGGAGGCTGTTGTTGAAGAGGTGCATCAGGTCATGTAGATAATCCTACCGTCTGTGGTGACCGAAGTTATCAAGGCTGTGCGGGAAGGAGAAAGGAAGGAAAGAAGTAGACCTACGGGCGAAAGAAGATAGCCCGAGACCGGGACGGTTCTATCTGATGACAAAGAAGAAGAGGAAGAAGAAGAGCCTATGCCGAAGGCTGCACGAGGCTATAACTACGGGGCATTTCAAAGATGCAAGCCCCTAACCTTCGATGTTAATGGCACTGCTGCTGTTGCTTACCGGTGGGTGAGAGAGATGGAAGTTGTCCTAAATATGAACGAGTGTCGAGAGGACCAAAAAGTGAAGTTTGTTGCCCACTCGTTTGTGGACTCGGCTCTGTGTTGGTGGGACAATATTGTCCAAGCTGAGGGTAGCAGGGCTATCGGTAGGATGAGGTGGACAGAGTTGAAGAGGCTGGTGATTCAGGAGTTTTGTCCTCACCGTGAGATGGACAAAGTTGAAAGAGAGTTCTTGCAGCTGGAGGTGGGAATCATGACACATCCACAATACACCACTTAATTCAACGAAATGGTACGGCTGGTGTCGGATTAGGTGATGCCTTTGTCACGAAAGATTAAGAGGTACATTTAGGGCTTGCCGGCGGATGTCAGTAGGCACATGATCATTGCAGACCAAGCACGTTTAGGTCGGCGGTAGATTTGTTAGGGAGATTATATGATGAAAGAATTGTGGTGGTGAAAGAAGCTAGCAAGAAAGGAGGCGGTGATCGGAATTGGAATGGGAAGTGATTTGGACGTGGCGGAGCCACTCCAAGTAACAAAGGTGCACGGGTGGATGAGCGGCGTGTGGTCACATCCGGTGCAGGGTTGAGAAGGTGTGTCAAGTGTGGACAAAAATACCTCGGGGAATGTAGATTGGGGACCAATGTCTAATTCCATTGTAGAAGAACCGGACATATGGCGAAGAACTGCGGTGTGAGGAGGTGTTATTCTTGTGGTGTGGAAGGCCACATGAGTAGGGATTGCCAGAAGCCGAGGGCTGAAGGTTCGGGAGTGAAGGAGGCTGGAGGAGAAGGGCAGAGGGCAAGTGCGAGAGCGTTCACCATGACGTAGGGGAGGCTAGGACGGACCCCGATGTTGTGTCAGGTACGTTTCTAGTAAACCAAACTATAGTCTCTGTGTTATTTAACTCTGGTGCTAGTAAAAGTTTTATCTCTGCTGCTTTCTGTGCTAAATTGCATGTTAGTAGTAGGAGTGTAAATGCGCCCTTTGATGTAGAAACTGCAATAGGAGAGTCTACACGGATTTCTGAGATGATAGAGAGTTTTGACATAGAACTAGAAGGTCACAAGTTTCCTATTAGACCATTTGTGATGAACTTAGGCGGATTTGACGTAATCCTAGGAATGGATTGGTTGGCGGACTACGAGACGAGCATTGTGTGTCACAAGAAGATGATTCGATTAATAGCACCTGATGGGAGTACGGTAACGGTTTATGGTTATCAAGTCATGATGAATCCGAAGATGATTTCGATGGTGGTGGCGGGAAAGTGCATGAGGCGTGGATGTAGTGCCTACTTGGCCTACGTAAAGGACGTGGATACGCCTACACCACAACTAACTGATGTATTAGTTATGTGTGACTTTCTAGACCTGTTTCCCGAAGACTTACTAGGAGTGCCACCTGACCACGAGATCGAGTTGTAGATTTACTAGATACCAGGTGCCCAACCTGTTGCTAAGGCACCGTATCGGTTGGCTCCGACTGAGATGAAAGAGTTAATGGAGCAACTACAAGAGCTACTTGATAAGGGGTTTATTAGACCGAGTATCTTTCCTTGGGGTGCTCCGGTCTTATTCGTGAAGAAGAAGGACAGTAGTATGAGGATGTGTATTGACTACCGTGAGCTAAATAAGTTGACAGTGAAGAATTGGTACCCCTTACTGATAACTGATGACATATTTTATCATCTTCAAGGTGTCAGATGGTTCTCGAGAATAGATCTTCAACCTGGCTACCATCAGATGAAGGTTAAGGAGCAAGATATTCATAAAATTGCTTTTCGCACGCGTTAGGGACACTACGAGTTTCTTGTTATGTCTTTTGGGTTGACCAACGTGCCAGCTGCTTTTATGGACATGATTAATCGAGTGTGTTGGCCGATGTTGGATAAATCAATGATTGTTTTTATTGATGATATCATGATTTATTCGAAGAGCGAGTAAGAGCATGTCTGTCACATTCGAGAGGTGTTGGAGACGTTGGGAAGGGAGAGGTTGTATGCTAAATTCTCCAAGTGCGCATTCTGGTTGCGCAAAGTTCAGTTTTTGGGTCATGTAGTGAATCCTGGTGGGATTATGGTGGACCCAGAAAAGGTGGAAGTGAAGATTTGGTGGTTTATTCTGATGCTTCCTACTCGGGGATAGGACATATGTTGATACAGAGAGGAAAGGTTATAGCCTATGTACCCCGACATTTGAAAGTTCATGAGGTAAATTATCCCACTCCCGACTTGGAGCTAGCAGTTGTGGTCTTGCGTTAAAGGTATGGAGGCACTATCTATACGAGATGAAGTGCACCATATTCAGCCGAGTTACATAAGGCCTTTTTGAATTACTGCTCGAGTAGGAGAGGGGGCTTATAGATTGGAGTTAGTAGATGAGTTATGTGGAATTCACCCGACATTCCATGTATCTCATCTGAGAAAGTGTCTAGCAGACGAGGATATGGTTGTACCACTAGAGGATATCAAGGTAGATGAACGGCTCAATTATGTGGAGCAACCGATGGCGATCATTGATCGTAAAGAGAGAAGGTTAAGGAATAAAGTGGTTCCTCTTGTGCTTGTACAATGGAAGCGAAGGAAGGGATCTGAGTCTACATGGGAGACTGAAGGAGAGATGAGACAACATTACCCACAATGGTTTGAGGAATAACAGTTTTTGGGACGAAACCTATATAAGGGGGGTGGACTTGTAACGCCCGGTTATTTTTTAGAGTCAAAGAAAGAAGAATATAGTGAAGAAAAAGAAAGAAAATATATTTTACCCTTGTTAAGGGGTAAAAAGTGTCAAAAAGGACAAAAGGTTTGAAAAAGTGGGTGTAAAAGGTGATGGCTGCCCATCACTCTATCTACACCCACACAAAATTCGGATATTGTTACAGAGAGATAGAAAAGGAGCTGAAATTATCGAGTATTTTGAAGAACAAGTGCAGGAAGTCGAATTCAAGGTAAGAATTCGTGTGTTTATGGTGTTCTTAACTGGTTTCATCCTCGGTTGTATGCTTATGTGTGTTGTGTGTGTTCGGGTGTGTGTTTTTGGTGGGTTTCTAGGTGGTTGAACTCAATTCCAAATGTGTTTGGAAGAAGCCATACTCAAGAGGTTGCTAAGGTGAGTTCTATAACCCCTCTTTTATATGTTTTAACTGATTTTGGGGCTGTAAATGCATCTATGAACTTTTTATAAAACTAGGGTTTCATACCCGTATGTGTGAATGTGTGTATATTATGGGTATGGTGTATTTTTTACTATGTTCATGCTTGATGATATTATGGTTGTGTTTCTATGAATTAGAATGCATGATTTAAGCTTAGAACTGTTGGATCCTTTATGCCCAAGACACATAGAACATTGATGTGGTTAGTACGTTATGATCCA
>BJCM01206476.1:0-19416 GCA_018326385.1 Flaveria bidentis | reverse complement strand
AGAAGGTAAACACTTAACCAAAAACATGGTCAAGACAAGTTACTTATTTTTTTTCTTTGCTCACTTGTATATATATTAATCACATTCAGTTCAAATCAAAAGCACCATTTTACAAAACATTCATTAGCAAATGGGTGGCTTAGAAAAGCAATCGATGGACACCATTGGAGGAGGCCGACAAAAGGCTGCAGGACCTTCTTTTGACAGTCTTCCGGAGAGCCGATGGAAGATTAAGAAAAGAATTCTTAAAGAACTGATATTTGGAAATGGGAAACGAGCAACCGGAGATGGAGGCACCAAACTTCCAACGAGCCAGTGGCAGGTCAAGAAGCAACTATTTAAGGAACTGTTTTGCTGATGTTAATGTTTTGGTTACCTGTTGAATAAAGTTTCAAGTTGCCTGATTAACAGTTATTGTTCAACTTTATATGAAAATGTAACAAGGAAAACATTATGGTTTACACTCAAGTGTTGAAAAGTAATAAAAGTCTTGCAAACGCTCGGGTCCCTTTTTGTATTGCAACTGCTGAAAATAAGAGCTATAATGAGGCTTATGAGGTAGTGATGATAATCATTTACAAAGAATTAGTGAAATACTTAACCAAATTTGATACTCGTTTTTTTTGCATTTCACTGTGCTTTCAAATTCAAACATGTATACAGTGATCTTTTCTCAATAAGTTTTGAAATTCTCAAAGGTCAACATACTCGTTATTTTTTTGTGACAAAGGCCGAATATGATTGTTTAAATGAAAAAAGTTGATCTAAGCGTAAAGTACCAAAAAGTGTTTAGTAATGACCACGTTGAAAGTTGGATTTGCCTTAGATCACTTGAGACGGGAGGTGGATCATAGGCTTGTGAATACTGGAACATCACAATGATGAGGAAGAAACCCGACAAACACACATGGTGTAGAGCAAGATGCCAAAACCATAGGTTATCTTTTATAGTACTAGAAATCCAAAATGGAGACCCATTACTAACACAGTATGCCAAAACATGTGTTGTTTTTAATATGGTTATTACTTGCAAATAATTGACACAGTTTCAACCGCAGAAGAAAGAATAACAGTGGAAAGGCTAACTACAATAAGAGAGGGTTGTAGTGGATTTAAGAGTGATGGGTGGCTGCAGAAATTGTCAGTAACTCGGTATCTTTGAATTCATGATATTAAATGTGTTCTGTTTCATTCAGATAATTAATGAACAGAAATAACCAAACTAAAAACCGAAATACAAGAACTTGTAATGTGGATCGATCTATCAACTAGATAATCAAACTACTAAACTACTTAACAAATGAATTTTGGGTGGTGGGTAATGCTGAACTCACAGTAAGCCCACAAGAACATATGTCATATTACGAAGATAACTGTTCAACAACCATTCAAGGAAAACCAGATTGTGCAAGTTTAATAGCTTGAAGAAGACTTTTTGCTGTTTCCTTCTCCTGCAATAACAATTAAAATGCAAAAGTTTAGTTTCTCTATATTTCCCAAAGAGAACCTCACCAGAAAACTAAAGACAAGATCCAGGTCATACAGGTTGGGTAACGGGTTAAAACAGTCAGGCCAGGTTGGGTAGACCTGTGAATGCACTTTTTTGTACATTTTCAGTTTTGTAATTATCAATATGTTACATTAAATATGATAATAAAGAATTTAGGAGGTTATATGCACTAGACGTCATACAACTTTTCTCCCGTTCCTCTTTCGGCTAAAACAATTTATTTGGCTCGTTTGACCATTTGTGGTCAAACACAACCCAAATCAATATATTCACTACTAAATAGATTAAAAACAGTTGAAAATCAAACAGAAAGAATTTGCAGCTTACAGGGCCGTTATAATCAAGGAGACGAGTGCAATACACTTCAGCTTCTTCAAATCTTTTCTGGGCTTTACAATAATTTGCAAGAAACAATAAAGCTTCTACCATATTTGGCCCTTCTCGCTCTTCATCCTCCATTCTTTCCAAATCTTTCTTATAATAGAAAGCAGCCTCTTGAGATTGACCCAATTCACTATGCAGTTTAGCCAACCTATGAAGAGCAATAGCTTCTCTATCATTACAATTAGCCGCCCGCCTGTAACACTTAATTGCCTCCTCAAGCATACGAAGTTGGTCCGTTTCATAACAATGGGCCATAGCTATCCACAACCGCGAATCACCGGGCTGCAAAAATACTGATTTTTTAAAATAATGAAGGGCATAATAGGGCATTCCCATCATTTCATAAGCTTGCCCTAGCCCATACCAAGCCCGATAGTCACATGGGTTTATATCCACAGCCCGTCTGTAAGCATCAACAGCTGCTGGTGTGTTTTTCATCTCAACATACTCATGACCCATCAATGTCCATGCAGATAAATATTTTTTATCCAATTTTAGTGCCCGTCTAAAATACATAACTGACTTCTCGTGAAGACCTTTTAAACTATAGTAATTCCCGATAATACAACAAGATTCTGGTCGGTACTTATCTGTCATGAAAACTTGGTGGGCAAGGTAACTTAGGCCAGAAAAGCATTCTTTTGCATACAACACGTTAGAGTACATGTCCATGTCATCAATACGGTATGGATCGATCCTAAGAAGCTCTTCAAAAATGGCCTCCACTAATTCGAACTCACGTAGGCTGTATTGGGCTTTAGCAATTTGGGCTTTAATGTAATTGCTACAACCAAAAGTTGCTTGCAAGTAGTCATACTTAGCTAAAGATTCATTATGCATACGTAATTCATGATAAGCGCTGGCAAGAAAAAAGTCTTTCATCCAATGATTATTGAGTTTGAGACCGTTTAGTAAGTCAATTGTGGTGCATAAGGATTGTAGCTCTAACCATGCACTCCAGTTCCATGGGTAGGTGTTAACAGACTCAACAAGAACGGTTCGGGCTAGATTTTCATTACCTTTTGCTTTGAGAACAAGACCATATAAGTAAAGCCCAAATGGGTCTATCGAACCGTTCTTACGAACTGCGGCTAAGTCTCGTTCTATGGACACCAGTTCACCATTTACAGCATCGCTTTTACCCAAAGGTCCATCAAGTTCAATTGTTTCTTCTTCTTTTCGCTTTTCCCCAGCCTGGAATAACCAAGTGAGAGTTACTAAGAACAAGGAAGTAGTAGGGTTTATATAACATGCTAGCTTTAGAAGTGCAAAATGTACAGGTTGGACAAGTTCTGTTATGGGTCAAAGCGTGTAATTTTGGGTATTGTTCGAATTTCAAATAAAATTATGAATAATTAGTATGTCAAATTTGATTACAAAAAGTATTGTGGTAAACAGTCTAGTTTTTTTTAATAAATTGATGTAATAGGTTTTATGCATTGTAAGTACACTTTGTGGGACTTTAAACCCGTTTGACCTGTTAATATTTTATTTTACCCATTTGGCCCGTTAGATATACAACATGACTTAAACCAAACCATCCATAACTACAAAGGTTATAAATTATTTGTGTCTAGCTTGGTATGACAAAAGAATATTTTCACATTCATCAAAAACAAGTAACATAGAAGGTTCTTTCACCTTCGAATCTAAAGTTTAATTATGTTAAAGAAAGCAAAGATATATAAAAAGAGCATTTATTTTTATACACAAGCCGGTAAGATCTTATGTTGAATATACAGCAAGGAAGAAAAGGAAAAGAAATCAATACCCAACCTATTTATCATATCAAAAGAATAAAACAAAGAAAAAGAAAAGAATTTACACTTGTTTCTTTACTCATGAAATGGCTATTTACACTTCAAGATTACATAAGTAACTTTGATAGATTTTTAAGGTCATGTCCACGAAACCAGCTAATACAGTCAAAACTACATTTTGCATACTAAAACACAGTTAAAGCTATCATCCTCCTAATAACATAAACAAACAGATATAACAACGGTTTAACTAAAATCATGTCAATTTACGCCACTGGCATTTCATCAAACACCTGGTGAACATCAAAACACTACCATCAAACAATCCCAACAACAACTTGCACACACCAAATCAAACACACAACAATATCAACGAAACCAAAGCGAGCAGAATACGAACCAAATAAAGCGCGTAACACCTCAAGAACAAAGCTTTCTTCCCCGTCTGATCAGACAAAACATGAGCAGCCCTCCTATACTCTCTGCAACTAAAGTACGTCTTCGCAAGAAGATAAAAATCAGAATCAACATCCTCATTCTCCTCCTCCGGCACCGGCGTCGACACATACGACGCTCCGGCGACAGGGGTGGATGCTATCTCATCGGCGGAACGAAATCTCCGGCGAATGCTGGAGCAATCGCGTTGTAATCGGGTGTGTGAAGATGGGTACTTTGTGGGATCTTGCTCAATACCCACCAATTGCTCTGCAGCCCTGTGTAAACCCAAAATCGGACCAAATCTAATTCAGATTTTTGAGGGTTTTGGAGTGAATAACTGTAAGAAATGAACAAGGGTTTTGGAGGGGATTCTAACCATTTGGATGCAGAGTATAGGCAACGATCGGTGAGTTGACGGATCGCTGTACGGAGCTCGTTCCGGCAGTTTTCCTTTGTGACACCCATCGGAGAAGATGAATGTGAGTGCTGAAGAACTGAAGAAAACTTGATTTGCAGTCTGATGGAAGTTTTGGTGAGTGTGGGGTTTGATTTTTATGTTTTCAGTTTTGAAAATATTTGGGTGCCAAGAAAGGATAATTGTATGGTTTTGGCCCCCTAAGTAAGATTTTTTTTTCGGGGTAACTTACACGTTGTTTGACAGTTTTTTAATCAGTTTTTTAATGATTCAAATGTTTAAAATGATTCAAATGTTTAAAATGATTTAGTACGTAATGGTTCAGACTGTTTGTTTTGCTTCTAAAAAAATTTTGATTCAAAACTACAAGATGTAATCATATATTGTTTGATATGGAAAGATGAAGTGTATCATAAAGGCGATAGGTCGTAATAACTTTGGATGACCCATAAGGTATTGAAAATCAATAGGCATAATACTATCAGCCTACTATTAGCTATGGCCCAACCTACTCCATCTAATCCTATTTCATTTATGCACCTTTCTACCCACTCCACAGTAACTTGTTCCACGGTTAGCATAATCAAACCTATACAAATATTCAAACTCCATGTTTCCACTCTCATCGAGCCTCTCCCTCGTAACCCTTATGAGGCTCTATCAAACCCTGTTTGGAAACATGCCATGATAGATGAACTTAATGCCTTTTACTAATAAGATGTAAGGACTAGTTAATTCAGTGTGGAGTTTGGGGCATTAGTTGGGACTCTTGAACGTTGTAAGGCTTGTCTTTAATTAGGGTTTTTGCATACACACTATAATATATAATAGAGTACAAGCAAAAAGTAAAATATTTACATGAGAGCCATCATACAAATCACAAATACGTACAAACTAGTGAGTTTGAATGAACATATAACACACAAAACCTGATCAATCATAACACATTCCCTTACAAAGTGCAAGTTTATTTCCACATGTTTTGTTTCTTTGATGATTAGCAAGGTTTGATGCTAAATACAAAACACTGATATTGTCATAAAACACAAAAATGGCACGAGTAACAAGGCGATGTAATTCGAGAATGGAATTATAAAGCGAGTTGCATCAGCAACAGTATTGACGACATCATGATATTTAGCTTTAACGTTAGAGCAGGAGATAACATGTTGGCATTTTGAAGACCTTGACACCTAATTATCGTCAAGGAAGGCATGGAACCCTAAATAGACTAACGAGTTTCAAGACACCCCACCTAGTCGACATTAATGTATAAGGATCAACAGATGATAGACGTAACTAAAGACTATGATTAAGAATAGCCTAAACATAGCGAAGAATGCCCTTAAAGGCATGGAAGTTTGATTCACATGGGTCGTGCATGAAGAGACAGACCTACTAAATCGCAAACACAATTCTTGAATGAGCTAACGTCAGATATTACAAGGCACCAATAAGACTATCTGCAATCACTTTACCTTGCATGCACTTAGTATCCATTGGTCTTTAGCGAAAATTGCACGTGGCCACGCCTAACATGACAAAGATATTTTAGGTAAAGGAAGTCAATCATGATGAACTCAACAAAAAGGTGAGAAATAACATAACTTGGTGAGGAGGTAGAAAGAAAAATGTCATCTACTTACCATAGAAGGTAGATGACATTATTGTTGAAAAAATGAATGGAAATTATGTTTTTCCATTTATTTATTATGAATATAATCATTGAGTATGATTGTAAGTATGATGGTTGATTAAAACATTGTATTTGAAATTTCATGTTGTCCCACATTGGTGGGATGAAAAGGATGAGAGTAGTTTATAGGTGGGAGTGTAATGGAAAGAGTATCTCCTATACAAGTAGACACACCCAGTGACTGACAGGAGGGCCTGTAAGGGCCCGATGCGCACCCGCGCCTGGGGCCGGGGCCGGGGCGTGGGCGTGGGCGTTGGCGCTTGGTCGCATTGTGGCGGTTTGATGGCGGCACTTGGCGCTTTTTGAACTCTACAGGTTACAACTGTTCGTATTCCATCAATTAACTAGCATTCATGGATGATTAATGAATCCTGAATGTTAGTTAAGGAGACTCTTGAGGATCCATGAGCAAAGGTTAAAACCTGAGTTAAGAGTTCATATGCGTAGATATAAGAAAAACCGAAAAACGCCACTAAACACTTTCTTTCATCGTGTTCTAATCAGCTGCATGAGTTGCAGCAATCCGTCTGCTATCTTTCCCATCCTTAGCAGAACTCCACGTCGTTGTTTCAGGTATTTCTTCGGGTGTTAGGCTAGTCCCGGCAGTACACACTGCTTCGGCTGTTGTACCCTTGGAGACAGACGGGTTCACCTGGGTGGCCTGAAATCTGTTTTAAGGGACCGTTGTTGAACAGCAAGCCTCAGCCACACCTTTAATTTTGGTTGTTTTGTTCGTTTTCAGATTCGGTTCGAGTAATTCTATATGTTGCTTGGCTGACTTTGATGGATTGTACAATCATTGTTGATGTTATTTTGATCACGTCATGATTTTGTTAATTCTTTACATATTGTTGTAATCATTCTGTCTATTTTAATTTATATATTTTACTCATTTTGTTCATGTAATTCTATATAAAATAAATTTTATATTATATTTGTGTTACATCTATATATAACATATAAACGGTTCCTACAATTATGACCATGGCGATACACTAATAATGAGCTGTCAGATTTGTTGCTAATAAACCCAAGAGAGGCAATGCACACATCAAATCGATTATACCAGGAGGAGCTTGTTTAAGGCTCTATCAGCTATGATTGATGAAAAAAGAACTTTCTATCCTTGATCATTTCAGGGCACACAACTATATTGCTATTATTAGTGCAAGTATGAAAGTATGTTGCTATTTGAGTTAGATATCACACACTTTAGGTGACCATTGACCTATTTGACTCATTTGGTACATTTGACCGGTTTATTCTTAACTAAATTGTTTGAATTAACACACTTGACCCATTAGAGATAAAACATAACACAAATCTGCCAATTCGTATATGTAAATGGGTCAAAATGACCAATGCTAACACTATACAGTAAATGCAAAAGTTAATTATTTGATATTTTTCAAAAATGATTCCAAAATAAAAAGTAATCCACATGCTCATATTGAACTGAGTTAACAAGAATCCTTTATGCATTGATTCGTATCCAAACAGTTATACATTTTACTCAACCATGACCAAGCAAGGCTTGCAATTACAATTAACTTTGATAGATTTTACAACACCCAATCCCTAACTATAAAAATATTAAGAAATAATTTGAAAAAAGAACAAAAACAAAATGTGAAAACTAAAATGATGTTAACTTACTAAGTAACTTTTTCTACTTCATTTGCTTCTTCTTCTGTTGCAACTGTTTATACCTGATGGCGTTTGCCTCCAAATAAAACGATCGCACCTGCACTTTTATCTGTTAATAAAAACATTAATTCCTTCTCATACTGAATTGTCGAAAACCTTAGCTATAGACACTTGATCATCATTATTTGCAAGTAATAACCATATTAAAAACAACACCGTGTCAAACATGTTGAAAGTTGTCTAAATGGTGACTTTAATTTAAACAACCACTTAATCTTCTATTCAAATATTTAGATTTTGTTTTTGTTATCACAGTAAGTTTTATTTCTAGCGGGTCAATCAAGTAAAATTTCTTACCATGTTGAAAATTTCTTACCAATTTATTTATGCATGGGTGGATTTAGTATGTTTTATTTCTAACGGGTCAATCAAGTAAAATAAAAGAAATCGACTAAAAAATGAGTAAACAAGCTAAAACTTGCAAAAACATCCTAAATCATGTAACTATAAAACGTACAGAATGCATAAAAAGTGATATACAACATTATTTTCCAATTAAGAAACAGTAGAAACATATCTTATGCATTGGCATCTGGGTGAGCAAATTACACCATTAAATCATAACAACGAATATGCAAACTGCCTATATATAATCTTCTGGAATATGAATACCAGAATAAAGAATCTAGAACTGACTGAAATTACTAAGATCTCACAAACTGTATGTACACTCATTCTTTTATATATTATTATTATTATTATTATTATTATTATTATTATTATTATTATTTCAATCAACAAGGAAAAACTGGATGATGAAGATTAATTCAAACATGACGTAAGCTTGCATGAGAATCTCGTTTAATAAGTCTTGCATGTGCACGTGTTTTATTTTTAAATTTGAATAAGTGCTCAACAGCTTGGTTTGTTAGGATGCGCGAGTCCTATGGGTTGTTGAGCTTTAGTCGTTGTTTTTAGTCCTATTTATAGTTCCTTTTCGTAATGTATTCAGTGCTGCACACTTGTTGATCATTAATCCAAGTATTTGAGATTCTCATTCACAGAACACTTGTTTCTTGTTTCAGTTCTATTTATTTCCAACAGTTTTGGTATCAGAGCACAGTGCTCTTGAGATCCATGACTGACACTCCTGTCATTCCGGTGTTCAAGGGAGACGGATATGAACATTGGAGTTTACGTATGAAAACTATCCTTCGGTCTCGTGAACTGTGGGATGTAGTATACCTCGGAGTTACTGCTGCAGGAGGTGGACCGGGTGACAACCAAGAAACTTGAAGAAAAGATGCATTGGCAACGTCGCTGATCCAACAAGGTGTGCATGATCAACTGTTCTCTCGTATCGCTGCAGCAGAATCGGCTAAAGCCACATGGGAGATTCTACAAGCTGAGTTCCAAGGCGATTCCCAGGCACTTCGCAGGGACTTTGAAAACCTGTTCATGAAAGAAGATGAAGCAGTGGGTGATTACTTCTCTCGTTTTATGAACAATGCTGGTCAACAACGTTCGTACGGTGAAGATGTCCCAGATCAAAAAATTGTAGAAAAAAATCCTTAGGAGCCTCTCTCCTAAGTTTGACAATGTAATTCCATCTATTGAGGTGGCATTTGACTTGTCCAAGGTGACACCTATAAAGCTTATGGGATTGTTGCAGTCCTAAGAAGAAAGACTCAATAACCGTATTGGGATCGACAAACCCAATAAGGCTGTTGAGAGGCAAGATGAACAAGCTTTACAAGTGTTCCCTGATCAAAACAACAGGGCCATGCGTGGGCGTGGGCGTTCTCTGGTACGAGGAAGGGGCTTTGGTCGAGGTAGAATAAGTCTTGATCGTAGCAAGATACCCTAGTGCTATGTTTGTAAAAAACTTGGCCATGTCAAAAAAGATTGTTGGTACAATGATAAACCACAAGTAAATGTAGCAGAACATGGAGACAATGAAGATGCTGCAGAAAATGAAGATCAGCACCTTCTCATAACCATTGCACTGGTTATTCAGAATCAAATCACACTAATGACGTCCACCACACATACGGGTAACTCCAACCATCTTTGGTTTGTTGATTCTGGTTGTTCTAACCACATGACAGGTGTCAAAGGAAGCTTTGTAACCTTAGATGATTCATTCAAATTGGAGGTGCAGTTGGGAAATAAGAAAAAAACTATATGTCCAAGGGATAGGTACGGTCAAAATCCAAACTGGAAATGGAACCTACAAGCTACTCGACGATGTGTATTATGCTCCCACACTCGAGTATAACTTACTCAGTGTGGGGCAACTAATGCGCAAAGGGTACTGTTTGATGAAGCAAGATGCAATGTTATCAGCAAAGATACTGGGAACACCATCATGGAAATTCCAGTTGCCAACAATAAATGTCCGTACTTGATGCTACCATGGCTCTTACTCACATTACTCAATGCAACAAGATAGTTGACCATGATCAGAATGCCTCCTTGTGGCATCTCAGATACGGGCATCTGAGCCTTGATGGGCTTCGCCAATTACACGACAAAGGAATGGTGATAGGTCTACCAAGACTGAATACCAACACTACATGCGAGTCATGCATTGTTGGTAAACAAACTCGTCTACCGTTCAAATCATCCTCCTGGTGTGCCCACTGTAAGCTAGAACTTATCCATACTCATTTATGTGGTCCCATGCATGTTCCCAACTTAGGTAATAGTCTATATTACCTATTGTTTGTTGAAGACTTAACGCGCATGCATTGGGTCTATTTTTTAACTAACAAAAGTGATACTTTTGCCAAGTTCAAAGTGTTTAAAGCAATGATAGAAAAGGAATGTGGAAGTTCAATCAAGACGCTTAGATCGGATCGAGGAGGAGAATTCTGCTCACACGAATTCAATCAGTTCTGTGAGCAAGCTGGGATAAAAAAAGAGTTGACCATTCCATACACCCCACAACATAATGGTGTTGTGGAAAGAAAGAACCGTACCATCATGAACCTTACACGAAGCATGCTTCGAGAAAAAGGACTGCCAAATGTGTTCTGGGCTGAAGCAGTTGCAACAGCAGTCTATACCCTCAACCGATCTCCAACCAAAGCTTTAACTAATCAAACACCACTAGAGGCATGGTCCGGTAAGAAACTCACAATCTCTCACTTGAGAATTTTTGGTTGCATAGCATATGGTCTAGTACCTTCTCAACTTCGCAGAAAATTAGATGATAAATCTAATCGTAACATCTTCATTGGTTACTCATGTCAAAGCAATGGATATAGATTATATAACCCGGTTACAAAACAATTTTCAAATAAGAGAGATGTTATCTTTCTTGAAGACTCAAAATGGGTATGGAATAAAGAAAGTACCAGTAGTGGTACTTATTCATATGATGACCCATTTCCTTTGTCTACCAACTCCTCAGAACCTCCTTTTCCTGTTGAAAACCTTGAAATACAAGACACCACTTCACCCACTCTTACTCCATCATCTACCACCTCAAACAATATCACCCCTACATCATACCCATCATCTTCAAACACCACTACCGTACCTCCCACTTCACAAAATCCCACTACTACCCAACTATCTGTTGTTCCACCTAAAAGAACCTCTAAGCCTCCGGTATGGCTACAAGATTATCATAGAGGAGAGGGCCTATCTGATGAAGAGAGAGACCTCACCACATGTCAGTTTGCTTTAACTGTGTCTAATCCCACTACATACCAACAAGCCTCTTCTTCCGAACACTGGATTACTGCTATGCGTAATGAGCTTCATGCTATTGAGAAGAATCATACTTGGGAACTTATTACTCTTCCCCTAGGTAAAAACCTTGTTGGTGTTAAGTGGTTGTGTAAAACTAAGCTTGATGCCAATGGTGATGTGATAAAGCATAAAGCTCGACTGGTGGCCAAGGGTTACTCTCAACAGCATGGTATCGACTATCAAGAAACATTTGCTCCTGTGGCGCGATTCGAGACTATACGAGTTATCCTTGCTGTAGCAACACATATGAAGTGGGAAGTACACCAGTTGGATGTTAAATCGGCCTTTCTAAATGGTGACTTGGTTGAGGAGATATATGTGGAGCAACCTAAAGGCTTTATCAATAAGGAGCATCCCACCAAAGTATATAAGCTACGAAAAGCCCTCTATGGTCTAAAACAAGCACCGAGAACCTGGTATTCGAAGATAGATGGATACTTTCTGAAGCATGGGTATATTCGAAGCAATAATGAACCCACACTATACATAAAGCAGAACAGTGCAAGTGAAGTTATCTATGTGTGTTTGTATGTAGATGATATTATTTGTACTGCTTCCTCTGTTCGGTTGATAAATGAGTTCAAACAAGGGATGGAAGGTACATTTGAAATGACTGATATGGGTTTACTTAATTTTTTTCTGGGACTTGGAAGTTAAACAAATAAGTACCAGAATATTCTTGAGCCAAACCAAATATGCAATGTCACTTCTACATCGATTTGGGATGCAAGACAGTAATGTGGAGTGTACTCCAATGAATATGAATGAAAAATTATAGCTCGAGGATGGAGCAGAAAAAGTAAATGAAGAAACATATCGAAGTATTGTTGGGGGCCTCATCTACTTAACTAACACTAGGCCAGATCTGGCCTATGTTGTGAGCATCATCTCTCGCTTCATGCAAGCCCCATCACGAATTCATTTTGGTGCAGCTCGGCGGATTTTGAAGTATGTTTCTGGAACTGTGGAGTTTGGCATTTGGTATAAAAATACCACACCGGGTATTACACTTGTGGGTTATAGCGACAGTGATTGGGCCAGTTGTGTGGATGACAGGAAAAGTTTATCAGCCTACGCATTTTCACTTGGAAGTGGTATGGTTGCATGGAGTTCCAAAAAACAACATACGGTAGCATTATCTACCACCGAGGCTGAATACATTGCAGCCACTGGTGCTACATGTCAAGCAATATGGTTAAGGCGTGTACTTGAAGACTTGGGTGTTAATCAAGAACATCCCACAATTATCTATTGTGATAATAAGTCCACAATCAATTTGTCTAAAAATCCAGTGCTGCATAGTCGTTCAAAACATATAGAGTTGAAGTATCATTTTATTCGAGAGATGATAATACAAGGACAAGTCAATTTGGAGTACTGCAGCACACATGATCAGATTGCAGATGTTCTTACAAAATCATTGAGCAAAGAAAAGTTTGTTTACTTCAGACACAAGATGGGAGTTCGAAGGTTTGAATTATGGACGGATGATGAAAATTAATTCAAACATGACGTAAGCTTGCATGAGAATCTCGTTTAATAAGTCCTTTCCTTTTCGTAATGTATTCACTCCAGAGACGACTAGTCCACAGCAACAAAACCACCAGAAAGTAAAAAGATGAAGAAGATGGAGGTGCGGGGAATCGAACCCCGTGCCTCTCGCATGCGAAGCGAGCGCTCTACCATATGAGCTACACCCCCAATTCTGGACTTAAACACTACCTACGATTTTTATTTATTTCTAAATAGATTATTATCATTGTTGCTTAAATCTAAACATATTATTTAAAGTTACATTTGTTATACTTATTTTTTCTGATAATTATTCTAATTCTAAATAAATAATATACAGTTAAAAGAACGTATTGAACTACATCTTAGTTGATTGATCATAAACCTTGAAGAGGTACTAATATGTCTTGGATGCAATATTGGTTCTCCATAGCCGAACTACCACCCTTTCATCTTGAAAAGTTTTTCTACTTCTTAACTTGGTATCTTCTTTTAAAGCTTTATTTATGTTTATCCAAGGCTTCCTCATGCTATTCTACTTCAAGAAATTCAAGACACACAAACAACTATAATAACACACATGTGTTACATAAACTTTTAATAATTGTGCATATATTTTTTTGATAATATTGTTCCTTTCACCTAAAAAACCATATTTTTAGATTGTCTTGCCATTCACTCTTGTATACATAAAGGATGATAATCTAGGATCAAATCTAGAAACACTGGTTAAACTTAATAAAAGCTTAAAAGATTATACTAGTAAACTTTGGAAACTTTACGCATCTAAAACTTGGTATAAATGTTATCATTTTTTTTATCTAAATAAATAGTAATGTTTATAACATATTATTAGAAAGATTTGGGAAGTTCTGTAAAATTATAAATTTATATGGATTTTTAAATTTTAATAAAATGTGTCATTAGAGTGCTAACGCTGAAATTTCAACTTTAATATGAAATGAATACTTATTATATTCAGAAAATCCTGAATTTTGACAATGGCTTTGACGTATAGAATGAAGCTTGTAAATAATATTTATGGGCTAGATACGAATGTTAACTCACTTTTATTACGATAACCCATTAACTAAATCACAACCATTGATCTTTTTTAAGTTGTATGAGATGTTATGTGTTCACATCTTTATTTTATATAAAAAGTGTATCCTACTACTCTAATAAAAAGGTAATTAAAGTTGTCACATGTCATTTTTTATACTCATCTAATATCACATGTCATCTTGAAATTTAATAATAAATATTTTAAATACATATTTGTTTTCAAAATTAACAGGGTATAAATTAAAACCCTTTCATTTTAAACTAAAAACATATATCTCTTAAAGGCACACAAATTATAATGTTTTATATTTTGTTTCTATAGAAAATACTATTAGTAAATACAAAGAATTGGTTTTAGAAATTAAAATAAAACACTATTAAAAAGGGTATTTAAATTAGACAATAATATTTTCAATTGTCTTTGATTTCATTACCATCTCTTTTTTTTCCTTTTTTATTTGTTACTGCATTGTTTTTCCGTCTTTCTCTTATAACGTTCTCAGAGGATACGGCGAAACCACTATCAACAAAATCATTATTTTTTAAAATTTAAGATGTTTTTAACTAAATTTTGAAATGTGTTCTTATTTTGTTAGAAACATTTTATTTTCTTTTATAAGTGGTTTCTTTAATTTATTAGATAACGTTTTTTTTTCTATTTTCTTTTTATCCAGATTTATTATAATATTTTTATTGAGATAGAACTCTTTAATCAAGTCTATTAAGATATATAGTAATCATTTTTAATGTAGAATTTAGAAGATTCTTTTGATTGATTATAGCATTGTCCATGCTTAGTTGTATTATTATTTGAGCGTAAGTTTAATAGTAAGCTCAACTAAATATGCGCATGATTATATGTTATAATTAGTACGAAAAGACATCACGAACCCTTCTTTCTATGAAGCTATTTTTTAGTAAATTTTCATGCAACTTTTACTTACAACATCATATTTTACGTTTTTTGTCATTTACAATTGGTCGAGACGAGATTAGTCAATACTTTACTTTTTTTTAATTATCCCATTAGGTTATTAAATCAATATTTAAAAGTCATGTACATATCAATGGTTTTCTCATACAAACCTTTGATAAAAAATTGATATCATTGTTTATTACTTATAATTTTTACTCATACGTAATTTTAATTGTATATTTTAAAATATCGTTTTATAATTAATAAAATTTATTTATTCAACCCATGTAATACATGGGTTTACTAAAGCTAATTTTGGATATTTTACTATCACTCAAAAAGTTAGATTTAATATGATGGTGAAAAGTGTCACTAAAACTCATAACATTTTTCTTTTTAAATCCATTATAGTCTTAACCAAATTATTTTTTTGACTAATGTAAAGAACAATTGCATCATGAACACATATGTTGTAACATCAAATGTAACAACCATTTACACTATAACTATAGCACTATTAAAAAACACTTGCATATACATAATAAACAACAAAACTCATTGTAACGAACCTTACACTATAGAAAAAAACATTGGTGTAACGAGTAAAATATGTTGATGTAATCACATTAAAATTGCACCATTGCATAAAACAAAAAATTACATATGTTAGTAAGATGAATAAGTGTGATGTAACACCACCGTAACAAACACTTACATTGTAACTGCATTACTTAAACAAACACTTACATCATTACCATAAACACTTACATCAATGTGATGAAAAATTATGCTGTAACGGCTAGTGTAACAGACACCATAACAAACATGTACATCAAACTTAACTCATTGTAGCGACTAGTGTAACAAACTTTGTTCATTAATCAGATCAATAAAAAAGTTAAGCAAACAACACAAATCTGATGTATAAACAACATATGCATAACTAATTTCATCACAAACAACCAGATTTGACAACCAACTATAAATTGTAAGCTTTACATTATAGATCTATAATCTAAGAAAATAGACTAGATGAAATATTCATGTAACTAGGGTTAATACGCTAATATAATAATGTATTACTATACTTTAACAGGGGTATTACCTTAACAAATTGTCCTAATTTTAAAAAAACAAAAACAAAACCCTCATGAACTTCATCTTCCAATAAATAACTGCTATTCCATCACCAACTTCAAATCATATGAACAAAATTCCTCCTGAAATGTGTATTCGACTATGATAAGCTTGCAAGTGCCCATGTACCTGATTGAAATCGTCACTATATGTAGAGGGTGAAGAGATCGAACATAAATCTTACAAATAAAAGATGACGAGTAACATAAAAATCAAACATATCTTAGAAATGAGCAACATCAAAGATCATCTTTATCGTGACCGTCGAAGCTTCATCTTTATCATTGAACCTTCTTCTAACCATTTGTCGAAGCTTCATCTTAATCATTGAACCTGCCTTCATCTACGTGTGTGTATCTTGGTAAGAAAGTGTGTTTTAGAAAGAAAGAAAATGAATTTATATATGTTGTGAGGTAAAGTACAAAAGACAAGAAGATTAAATTGCTCCAATTTGATCTCTATCATAGATTCTTGACTTTTATATATATATATATATATATATATATATATATTAAATCAATAGTTGATATAACATTAACGAGTTCTCATAATAAACTCAAGTTAACATATGTTACCTATCCTAAATTTTATACTGTTTAAAGGTGTCTAACTATATTTCTTAATTTTAGTCCATTTAATGTACATAAATCATGGAAATATATTTACTTTTTAAAGAAAATTCTAAAAAAGTCACAATAACTTTTATACCTCGTAAAGAGCTCACAAACTCGGAAATAATATATTAAATCAATCAAACTCCAATCTACCAACAAATTTCATCTAAAAAATACAAATAATCAAAGTTTAAACAACTAATCAAGTTTCAAAATAAACATCCAAGTAATCAATCTCAACAATCGAGTTTCATCTAAGCTAATCGTTCAACTACTTAAGCAATTTAATCAACATTGGCGATTTTCAAACTCTAAGTATCAAATAATCAATCTAACTTTACTCAAGTAAAAAGATCAATCTAAAAACATTCAAACAAATAATCAACAATTTTAACTGGCGAACAATTAGAAAAGAAAAATAAAATATTCAAGATTTTTGAACCATTTGAGGGGCTGGCGGCCAAAGGTGGGAGGGACGGTAGGCAGTGATAGATCCAGAAACTTTTATGAGTGGATGTGAAAAAAGAAAAATTTAAAGACAAGTTGGGTTAATACAATTGTTAACTTGAAAAGTTCAATAAACATGTTGTCATCTAATCTAGAGTTATATATACTTGGAGATGATCATTTTCAAAATGAAAGCTATAATGAATTAACATATTCGTCTGAATTACAAAAACTAATACAGTTTTGACCTTTTACTTATAAACTAATTGGAATATCAAGATTGAAAAAGCTAGCCAAAAGATTCAAATAACCTATTCGCTAGAATGCTAAATTTTTTTAAGAACTAAAATTCGATGAGCATATTTGTTCTAATTATTAACTACAAAAGCATCAAAAAGAAGCCAGCTAGAATGATTTCGATATTTTGCGAACTGTTTGTAGTTATTTGTTTGTTGACTACTACCCTCAATAGCTTAATTCATGATGGGGTGAGCTTAAGAGGCCTAATAAAAACAAACAAAATTAACTTCTGATTTTGTGCTTCAGTTACAATATTGAAACCGATTGGGCTGTTAAAGAATAAGATGTAAAAAATGAAGGGGGTCTTATTTAAATTAATAAAATAGAAACATATATTTTACATTAATTGGGCTAAATTTAGTGGGGGCCTTGGCCCCATAAGCTCTACTTGCATCTATCCGTGACGGTAAGGTATTTTTTCTATGAGGATGTGTAGGGTTCATTTTAAGTCTTGACACATCTTTCAAAGCTTAATAACCGAAAAAAGAAAAAGAAATGTGAATCAAGGAGAAAAGGAAAGAGTAAATTATAAAATTTGTTGTTTAAGTACAATTAAAATTATAAATTCTGTTATTAAACTTTGATTAGTACATTGAATGTCATTTATTTAAGAACCTATTACATTTTATATTCTTTCTACTAACAACAGTTAATTTTTTCTGTTAATTTTATATAAATAACCATGTTGCTGTTACTCCTTAAAGGACGAAAATTATAATTTTCATTACTCTTTTACTTTTTTCATTTTGTTTTTATTTTATACACTTTATCTTTCTAATCACTTTTTATTTTATAATTTTATCTTAAATATTATGACTTAATTAATTTTAATCTTTTTTATAAAAATATATTTTTAGTTATTTACCTTCCTAATTGTACGAATACAAATTAGAGAGTTCAAAATATAAAATTTTCATGTTATTAAAATTTAATATAGTAATTGCTTTTATTTCATCTTCACTCTTTTTTATTACCTTTTTTGTATAAATTTTTTTAAATGTGTTAAACAATTTCGTTTATGGTTTATATTAACAACATATTAACAATCGAAACAATTTTTGTAGTAAAAATTATTTATTTTCCTTTCTTAGATTAGAATTTTTAATTTTATAAATTTAAAACTATTTTAATCATTTTATTTTATATACTTATATTTTAACTATCAAAGTGTTGGTGGTGCGGCTGCCAAGAAGGTTATGAATTTTGTAATATTTCTTTACGTATGCTATCATTTTAACTAAAAATAAAAATTAAACAACTTACTTTTAAATTACACAAACTAAAAATTAAAACATATGGTTATAGAATTAAAATTACATAACAAAAAAATCAATTAACATCTTCATATGTCGACTCATCTTTAATGAATCAAAATGATTACTATAAACATCATTAAAATATTATCACATCTATATGTCATTTAGGATTTTTTAAAAACTAAGATAAATGAGATGAATAATACATTATGGTATTTAGTGGATTTTTTTAAATACACTCATTAAATAAAATAAAACTATTTAACTAGAGTTAAAAGAGTTTAATAAAAATTAGTGGTATTTTATGTGTTACATATAATGAAAATAATAGATTAAATAATACACACACACATATATATATATATGCATATATATACATATATACATACATATATATACATATATACATACATATATATACATATATACATACATATATATACATATATACATACATATATATACATATATACATACATATATATACATATATACATACATATATATACATATATACATACATATATATACATATATACATACATATATATACATATATA
>BJCM01206475.1:0-17862 GCA_018326385.1 Flaveria bidentis | reverse complement strand
TTAAAATAAAAATTTTGTTTTATTTATTATAATAAAATTTTTAATCATATCACATTTTAGAATATCAAATTATAATTAATAACTTTTAATTCTCTTTAGTAATTTTTATTCAACTCGTGTAATACACGAGTTTACTAAAGCTAGTGGTTTGTATATTATGTTAAAACTTGAAAAAAATATAATTTTATGGGTTCTCTAGTTTAAATAGCATTGTTTTTATAAACTTTTCTGCTTTTTGTTGTAAATTTGTATGTTTTCACATAGAAATAAGTAAAATTACAAATGAAAATCTGGTTTTGTAGTCAGCATGTTAATTTTTGGCAACCTATGAATATGCGAGTCGAGCCGTGTTCGATAATGTATCTGGCATGGTGTTTTGTTTAATTGAGAGGTTCAACCCGTCAACCATAAAGATGACCCATTAATATCGATCCCTACTCTCAAGGAAACAACGAACATGTGTTGGTGATTTTAGTTTCATCAAGTTATTTTAGTTTATTTAGATATAGTTAAGATGAAATGGAAATATGAATAACCATTCATACGAGTTTGGAGTCATGGAGCTCATTTAAATCTATTCTTATATAAGTCACCAACGAATACAAGCAACACACTCAAAGGTTGTGCATATGTGTAGAAATAAATAACAAATTACATCAACATCGGTTTGAACAAGCACACAAGCAACAACTACATTAAACAAGCTGCTACAAAACCAAAACATAAGTTTTTGGTTATGATTAACTTAAACATTGGTTAATTGTTCAGCTCCATTAAGTCGTTCATTTGGCTACGATTTGAATAATCACTTGTTTGCACACCCTAGCGCGAAGCACATGAAGAGTAAGATAAATAGTTAATCACGATTTAATTTGATATAAAACTGAAACAAATACGTAACTTAATATTAAGATGGTAATACATGAAGAGCTGAGTATGCAAATAATATTATGATGTAACTTCCAATCATCAATGTGTGGAGTTGTTTGGTATATATGATGTAGTTTGTCATTTTGCTAGGAGAAAAAAGTATTTCTAATCGTCTTATTTTCTAAAATGTAGAAAATTTTAATAATGTTTTATAAAAGTTTGCTTTATATGATACCCAAGAGATGTTTGATATAATACGCAAGTAAAAATTAATTTCTATTAAAGTGATTATGACAATTCCTTGCAAAAAGTAATTGTTCTTTATAACATTCATAAATTTTAGAAACAATATACGTCATAAGTTTTCAAACTGATGATGTTATAATTCAAAAATACCTATGCATAACGTGCATCATCTTTATAGCTTATTTTTAGCTCCCCTATAACAATACCTATAAATTCAAATTAAACTAGCTCCTCTCATTTTTAAAAGTTTTTTTTTGTCTTAATTTATAAGCTAATTTAAATATTTTTTTAAAAACTAATTTTAAAAAGTCATAAGTTAATAATTTTTTTTTATCAAAAGGTCTTTTTCAATCAAAACAAATAATCCCAAACACGTCCTGTAAGTAAGTAATGAACATGATATGAATATAACCAAAATTTATGTTGGCTAGTACAACCATTTTATTAAATACACAACCCGGACACACTTTAGTTAATAATCTAGTTAATCACACGGTAACCCTTTTAAACTTAAGGGTTTTTAGAAATGTTCCGATCTAAAATCTATAGGAGGTTATTTAAAATGTTTTTTTGTCACTTTTAACAACTTTATCTAATAACAATCATTGGATCTAATAAAGATACAAAAATAATATTATCAGGGTTTGAAACACTTGTGCCCACAACCCTTAATTGATTAGATTTTATTTGACTTAGTGTTTTAAATTTGCTACGCATTTACGACAAAAGATAGGGTTTTTTAAGTTTATTGCTTTCTTGTCATCCGAAGCCTCTTCGAAATGTAGGGTTTCAATCTTCGTGGGAGATGTGTTGAAAGTTGCGCCGCATATCTCTGTAAGAAATATTGGTATTTTGCAGTTGTGTATACTCAACTTCTTTCATATGGTTGCATTAATTTTAAGCTACACATATAAACTCAAGTTTATTAATTAGAATAATAGTAAAAAAATCAAAAACAATTAAAAAATATGTGTTTGAGCCAGAACATGACAACATGACTCATAATTTACAAATACACATTAAACGAGTTGAACCTAAACACAACACGATTTTAAATGTTTTGTGTTATGTTGATTTTTTTAATACGAATAATTATATTGGTCATTTTTAGGTTTACCTGTTAATCACCTCAACCCATCAATCAAATCATCAACCCAGAACGACTCAAACCTAAGTTTAGGTACTAATATTATTATTCTTAATTCTACTTTATAATAAAAGATTAGTTGTAATTTTAGAAAATTTAGACCTTGTTTTAGGTTTTACTTATTAAGACTGACGTGGTATTAAAAAAACTTATAAAAATGTGACTTGAATGTAATTAATTACATGTATTTAATATTTTTTTAACTGGCTAATCGGTCATGCCTTGAGTAATAAACACTGTTTCCGCGACCGTATCGGACCGGCCGGTTCGACCTGTTCGACTGGGGATCAGTCCGGTGGCCGGTCCGGTTCGCTACGACTCGGTTTTGAACGGTCGAACCGGCCGGTTCTTCCCGAACCGCTGGTCGGACCGGGAAACCGGACCGTTCGTACCGTTTTTTGATTTTTTTTATTTTAATGGGTAAAAATAGGGTGTTAAACCATAAATTAGTATGTTAGATATACAAATATAGTTAAGTTTTATATATAACTATAAAATATATATATAAATCATATATAAATTACCTATATTGAACTACATATATAAATATAATTAAAATATAGTTAAATCCGGTCCAACCTGTCCGACCACCAAACCAGTAAGGCGTCCGGTTCGACCTCCGATCCGGTTTTAAAAACATTAGTAATAAACATATGTTATGAATTTTCTTACTTAAAAACATTAGTAATAAACATATGTTACAAATTTTCTTACTTAGTGTTATGTATTATCTTACAATTTGAATGCCTTGAGTAATAAATGTCACGATATTAAAGTTTATTCCAAATTAATCTGTACTTTTTTGAACTGAGAATGTAAATCTATGTTTTGAAGAATTAGTGTTATTTTAATCAGATTTATGTATTTATTTTTCAGCTGGGATCGCATCTCTAACACCCTCAGAAGGAAACTCATAATTAAAAAAAACCTCATGACTCAACCCTGAACTTGATTTTGTTAAAATGAGACTTGAATCCATGTATTCATTACATCTACATGTTTAAGTATCTCATCTTAATCACTTACGCTACGGATCATTGATCAATTTAATTCGTAATTTATAAGATTTAAAAAAAATAGACACTAGTTACGTCATCAATCCTCTTCTCATAAATCATTTAGTTACTTTCACTTGTATATCGTATTCGGCCAAAGAAGCATCAGACATGTTGGAGTTCTTACCTTGTTGGAAATCCATGAACTAAGTCTTCTTTTAGGGTGGTAATGGCCTTACTTATTCTATACCCTAGAATTCTCACTGATTAGTTTGGTTTGTTTGTGTTGTCTAATACTAATAACATGATCTAGCTAGGGGCGGGGTTTGCTTTTTTATTTCCAGATTGTTGGAATCGAAATTCTTTGATCTACATTCAGAACAAGTAAAGAAAAGAGGCATTGGGTGGACTTCAAACGCGATGATAATCAGTCTGAAGTTTTCTACTATGCCATCTTTATTAGTTCAAATACCGGCTTGGGGGTTGGTCTCAATGGTTTAGGAAGCACATCTATTAAGTGTAGATTAAAATTTGAGTAAACTGTAAATTACACATGGTTTAAAGGTTGTCATGGATTTTATTCTGTTATATATATATATTGAATGACCAACGAATAATTTTTAAGTCCGGTCATGCGGGTAAACCCAATGGCGAAATGCCACCCACGCCCGCGAACACACACAGCGCTGGTGATCTGGCTCGCCCACCATTCCAAGGGAAACCCACCACCTAAAGGCTCACTGTGGTAAAACCCTTGACCCACTAGGAGTATATTGCACCTAGTGAGACTCCAACATATGACTTTTACTTTGGAAAGTCATAGGGTGTTTTCTTCTAAACCAGTTGATCTAGAACTCATTGGGTGTTAAATATATATTATTTTAATGTTGAAACTTTAGACCTTATATATGTTAGTAAATCGGATCCCGAAACAATCATGTTAAAAAAAATTTAAATTTTTTTACAACAAAGTTTATTCTCAAATCAATTATATGGTCCCTATACATTATTACTTGACTAAATGCTTATTTTTCAAAAATTTATAGCCAGTCATAATTATTTACCACATTAAAATTCTTGTTTGTTAAAATTCTTAACAATTTTACACTTTATATTAGAACGACAACAAACACAAAAATAAAATAAATAGCCTTAACTTCTCCCCTTTTCCTTTCTTATTCGCCCCCTTAGGTGATGTAACATCCATTGAGCATGGATTAACCGACTAATTGTTTGCGACACTTTGGAATTTGTAACTCTATTAGTGGTATTTGGATTATCGTTCTACAAGACAACATGAACAATATTCAAAATTAAAATTTAAATTACATGTATGCATTTACATACGTGCAAAAACATATGCCTGTACATAATGAAAATTAGGACAATGTGACATACATACAAGAGTCAAGATTAGGGCTCATATTGCTGAAATTGAATTTAGTGTTCTCCAATAGCTACATTGGTGGTATTGAAAGCCGACAATTAATGAATATTTATAATAGATCTATTTAAATATAATTAGTACACAAAAATAATCTATAATACACGTGGTTCTTTATGGAATTCGTACATGTCACTATATATATATTTTTCCTTTTTCAATCAAATAAGGTCACAAACTAATAATCCTAAACCCAAATAATTAAAATGAGATATCCTAGAGTTAAATAAAATAAAAGGTATTGTATTTAACTTTTACATGTAATAAAAAAGTTTCTGTTTAGGCTAGAAGGTTTTTTTTTTCACATAAGGTGGGATTCTCCTGATAGTGATCTCAGGTTCGAGATTGATGGGGACGGACTGATGTACGAACTTCCTTTTGGAGACGTAGCAAGTTAGAGCTCCAAGGTTCCATACTCGAGTAATGAATATGATCGGGTTGGCCCGCGATCCGTCAATGATCCAATTTGCCATCCAAAATAGTCCAATGAGCTCACATATATATATATATATACAAAAATACTTATGGATGTGCATAAATATTTATACAACACAAACATTCATATCTTATAAAGTATAAGGTATTGTGTATATATTGTATGGAATATAGTTAGTGCATACATGAATATACGCATACATATCTTATGCAGGTATGTGTGTATATAGGGTACATACTTGTATGATATATATGGTCTCTGTGTATATCAAATACGTATGCATATGAATTTATGTGTGCATACATGTGTTAATTGTATGAGTATATGTATGTACTAATGCCTATGAACTGTTGCATGTGAATGAATTTATGCTCATTCATAGCTAAAATAACATGTTATTTGTGTATATTTAGGTATGTGTATATATATATTTAAGTGTACATGCATATTGAAATATGTAATGTAAATATACAAATAAGTTTTCAGGAATTCATAAAAAATGTTTGCTCTTTCTAATGGTTTATTTATATTCATAATTATTTAAGTAATCAGTAAGAAATCATCATATATTTTTCTTATGAATTATAATTATAAACATAATTAATTTACTTTTGGTTCGTACTAGATAATCATTAGACATGTTTATATATTAGAAGGTTTAATATGTAATTATTTACTCTATCATAATACACAATACAATTACTCTGATTTATTTAGTATCAGAGCCAAGTTTATCTAACCCTAATTCTACTGTCCCCTTTTTCGCTCTGCAGCCCTCTGCATTCATCTTCTTAATCATCGAATACCTTCTCCACTCCAATTATGGCCCTTCTTGTCCCATTCTCCTCAACCGACAAATATAGTCACAATTCTCACAAGTTTAGTTTTACTCTTTCACCATCCAACTATGATCATTGGAAAACCATGATACATCCATTCCTTGTCACAAACAAACTTTTTTATTACATTGATGGCACCATTCCATGTCCTAAACCCACCCTCACTGTTCCAAACACAAATCCAGAATTAGCCCCTACAACTCAGCCTAATCCTAACTATACGATGTGCGTCTCGAATGATGCCCATGTACGCATGGTGATGTTGTCCATGATCTCTGAAGGTGCATTCCCACATGTTCAAGGCACCACTTCTTGGGAATTATGGCTAGCCCTAGAACGTGCCTTTGCCCCGCATACAATATCTCGTGAATATACTTTGAAATCACAATTGCTACGAGTCCAGATGAAACCTGATGAGTCCTCCACTGATTATCTTACTCGGGCCAGATCGTATGATGATGCCTTAGCCAACATAGGTGAACCTATTAAAAAAAGGATTTGGTCATGCTTGTTGTGACTGGACTTCGTGAGGAATATGATGGCTTCAAATCCCACATTGTTGGTTGTTCCTCCCCCATACCTTTTTCTGATTTGTTTGCTTTACTTGTTGATCATGATTACATGGTCAAGAAACCAGACCTGTCTCCTACTCAGGCTTTCACGATCACCAGCAGTCGTCCCTCATCATCTTTTGCAGCCCCTTTATTACCTGCTGATACTATTCAGGCTCTTCAACAGGTCATGTCTTAGCTAGGTCTACAAGTTCAACCACAAACATCACAGCAACAGCCTCTGTCCCAGTCGCAAGCCTTCTATGGGGCTCGAGGCTCCTCCAATCGCGGTCGTGGAGGGCGTAACAACTCTCGTTACAACAATCATGCCAACAACAAATTCTATGACAACACTAGAAACAACATATGTCAATTTAATTGGGCATCTAATCAGAATATTGTTTTTGGTACTTGTAACAGGTGTGGAATCGAGCACATTCCGTCTCACTGTCCTCATAGGGATCCCAATACTCTAAAGATATCATCACCAACAACAAACTTTGTTGATAATCGCTCACAAGCATCAACATCATGGCTACCTGACACTGGATGCAATGGTCACACTATCATGGATCATACCAACCTTGATCACTCAGAACCATACTATGGTAAGGATTCTCTTTATGTTAGAAATGGTAAAAGTTTACCCATTCTACACATTGATTCAAGCAAAATTCATTCACCACACAAGACTTTTACACTTTCTAATATTCTTCATGTTCCCAAACTTAAACGCAATCTTCTTTATATGTTGGTGTATGTTGATGACATCATCTTGACAGGCAACAATCCCACAACGATTGATAATATGGTTTCCAGCCTGAGTTCCTCCTTTGCCCTTTAAGATATGGGTAAAGATATCTTATTTTCTAGGAATTAAGGTTCACTCACACGACTCTGGTTTGATTCATTCTAAAAAAGGTACATTATGGAGCTCTTAACCAAAGCAGGACTTTCACAATCTAAGCCCGTTGGCTCTCCGTGCTCTACAACCGTTCCTCTGACCGTTGGTGACATTCCAAGATTTGAGGATCCGGTTCGGTATTGTTAGATTATGGGGGCTTTATAGTATTTGACCTTAACCCGTCCGGACATAGCATTTGCTGTTAATAAAGTCTGTCAATTTATGCACTCTCCAACTGCCAATCATTGGTCGTCTGTTAAACAAATCCTTCGATATTTGCAGGGTACCTTGAACCATGGTCTTCTTTTCCAACGGTCTTCTGGCACCACTTTGCATGCTTATACAGATGCCCATCATCACCCACTCACTGCCTACTCTGATACTGATTAGGCTGGTTGTCCCGATTACCGTCGATCCATAAGGGGATTTTCTATATATCTCGGATCTAATCTTTTTTCGTGGTCGGCTCGAAAACAACGGACTGTCTCTCAGTCATCGACTAAATCTGAGTACAAAGCATTAGCTGACACTGTTGCTGAACTTACTTGGTTAGACTCACTTTTGTGTGAACTTCGTTTCCCTATGAAATCAGCCCCAATCTTATGGTGTGACAATCTTGCTGCTATGTATCTATCTGCTAATCTGATTTTTCATGCGCACATCAAACATGTTGAGTTGACTTTCATTTTGTCTGAGAAAAGGTTGCTCAAGGAAAACTAGCGGTTCAATTTATTTCTACACATGACCAGATTGGCGATATATTTACAAAACCATTATCTTCAGAGAGACTTATGACTTTACGGGACAAGCTACAGCTCGTTCCCCGTACTTAGCTTGAGGGGAAATATTAGACAATCATTAAACATGTTTATATATTAGAGGGTTTAATATGTAATTATTTACTCTATTTATATCCTTTTAATATTTGATCATAATCACAATACACAATACAATTACTCTGATTTATTATCCAAAAGTTTAGAACATGCATGTTTTAGCCATAAGAAATTACTTGGGTGAGATTCATGTCTCAAATAATGTTATAGCCATAAAAAAGACTTGGGTGAAATTCTTGTTTTAAATATTTTGTGAGCAGAATGAATGTGTCTACAATGTATTTTCTAGTGGGGTATATTTTCCCTACGAATGTTACATTTATACCTCACCGAAAAATGAGTTGTACTTGTCTATCAATGTCCTTTATATTCATAAGGTTATTTATAATTTAAGAACATATGCATATATGTAAATATATATTCACACACACGTGTATATACCAGAAGAGTGCCCGCGTAATGCGGCGTGGTGTCATTTTGCATCCAGCACGTGCATTTAATATCTTTTTTTATTCTTATAGTAGTTTTACAAAAGTCTATTATGCTTTTCCAAGTTAAAAATTAAAACACAAAATAATTGGTTCCGGATGACTATTAGTATATATATATATATATATATATATATATGCATTAATTTATTGTACCTCACAATATACAGATTTGATTAACAAAAAGTTTACAGTAAACCGTTTAAGAAAATACAGGTTAAGATTTAGTCTCAAAACGTTTTAAATGTTACTAGAAGGGTGCCCGCGCAATGCGGCGGGTGACATTTTACATTCGGCACGTGTTTTTAATATTTTGTTATTGTTATAGTATTTTTATAAAAGTTTATTATGTTTTTTCTAAGCTAAAATTTTAAATACCAAATAAATGGGTTATGTATAACTACTTATACATTTACGCATTAACTTATTGTACCTCACATAATAGAGGTCGGTTCAGCAAAAAGTTTACAACAAAACGTTAAAATTTACAGGTTACAATGATAGTCTCAAAAAGTTTTTAAATGTGATAGATTAAAAGATATAGTTAAAATCTTAAACAAAATAACTTTTTATTTATTTATGGGTAGATAATGAAAAATTTTATGTGAATGTTGCTAAGTGTAAGGTTATTATGTAACTAATTGTAAGATGTAATGTGTAAATAATGTTATAAGTATCATTTTACCTTTGAAATTGATTGTATCTTATGCATTGAATTATGTACTTGTTCTCAATTTTATAGTCTTAAAATACCCCTCCAATATACTTTATATATAGTATAGATATATTAAAAGATATAGCAAAATTTTTTAAACATATAACGTTTTTTGGTTTATGGGTAGATAATATAAAATTTTATGCAAGTGTAAGTAAGTGTAAGGTTATTATATAACTAATTATAAGGGGTAGTTTGTAAATTATAATATAAATATTATTTTATCCTCAAAAGTAACTGTATCTTGTGCATTAAACATAGTAAGTAAGGCTGAACGAACCGAACAAACACGAACAAGGCCTTGTTCGTGTTCGTTCGTTAAGAAATAAACTTGTTCATGAACTGTTCACGAACACTTACCGAACGAGATTTCTTGTTCGTGTTCATTCATTAAGAAAATAAATATGTTCATGAACTGTTCACGAACATTTACCGAATGCAAATGAACACAAACAAAAGCAAACAAACACAAACAACTGTTCATGAACATGACGAACACAAAAAAACTCATAAACACAAACGAATACAAATTATTATAGATTTATTTTAGAATAAAATTTATATTTTTTATTACAAACATTACATAAAATCAATAAAAATAAATAAGTAGTTAACATAAATACCAAAAAAACTTGATATAATAGTCATAAAAATAACTCACACATTAACTAAGAATATAAATGAACACCTTAACGAACATAAACGAACACATTATCGAGCGTTCACTAACGAACATAAACGAACGCATTATCGAACGTTCACGAACATAAATGAACAAACACCACTTGTGTTCATGTTTGTTCGTTTAACTAAACGAACGGAATTTTCTTGTTCATGTTCGTTCATTTACTTAACGAACGAACATAAACGAACTTCCCACCGAATAGTTCACGAACTATTCGTTGAACGTTCAGTTCTTTTGCAGCCCTAATAGTAAGTGTTTTTAATTTTATGGTATCTTAAAATACCCTTCTCATATGTTTTATATATAGTATAGATATACCATAAGTTATTATGAGTATTAAACCGTTCATTTTTCAAATTAAAAAAAAGAGTTAATTGCGCAAATGGTCCTTGTGGTTTATTGAAAATAACATATTTGGGTACTAAGGGTTTTTTTATAACAGGTAGGGGTATCGTGTTTTCAATTTGTAACAAGTTAAGGTATTAACACTAACAGCCGTTAGTTTTTCAGTTAAATCTAAGGGCATTTTTGTATTTTTACCTTACAACGACTTTTTATGTCATTTAATACATAAAAAGGTTTGTTTGTGTAATTATATATATATATATATGTGTGTGTGTGTGTCTGTGTGTCTGTGTGTGTGTGTGTGTATGTGTGTATGTGTGTATGTGTGTATAAATGCACAAAACACCCACACACACACCTCTTACATTTCAGAACCCACCACCGGCTTCCACCAGCGGCCACCACAACCCCAACCCCTACCGTCGGCCACCACCCACCAAGCCCCCACCGCCGACCACCAACCCCAGCCCTCATCGTCGGCTCCTACCCACACCGTCGGCCACCAAGCCCCCACCACCTACCTAGACCTTTCACCATCGCCATTGGACATCACCACCGACCACCACCACTGTCATCCATCTCTGTCTCTAGTGCCTTCATCATCATCACCATCACCATCGACCACATCACCAAATACCCCTTTATTTTCCCCCTTTTAAATTCCAACCGAGAAACCACCACCAACTGCTAACCCCAATGTCGACATCACTAGCAACCACCACCGAAGGACATCACCGCTGACCACCTGTCACACCCCAACCAATGGCAGAATCATCAAGGCGGACGAATGTGAATCGGTTGCTCATAGCTCATGAAATTAAATAAGTTGAAATAATATTAAATACCATTTTTATTGAATAATATTAATCAATCAATACAGTACAATCAACTAATAACATAATAAAACTTGTCTTTAACTTTGACTAAGTCCAAATCCTAAGTATGCATTTAGAAGTCCACTAATCTTCATTCCTGAAATCATGTGAAAAAGTAATGAGTCAGCTAACGAATTAGTCGGTGAGTAATCACTGGTTTGAATACATATATAGATTGATTAAAATGATTGAAACAATTCAATTCACATGTTAATGTCAAGACTTATAATGCAATAGTGTAACATAAAGGACAAACCAACACAATCAAACCTAATGACTGAATTGACTCGGTCCGCAGACAAAGTATTATAGAATGAATGATTCTGGTTCCAATCACTACGCGACTAAACAAATGGGTTGGGTTTGTCAAACAAATAGATCTATCGTTGATACTATGGTTGCGTGAATTAATGATTGTATTATCAAGTTTATCTAACTATGAACACATAATTACAAGTAATAAAATAACATGTCTTGAATTGAATTTAAAATGAAATAGAATAACAATGAATAACAATGATTGTATATTGGATCACATGATTTTCCCAAATAATAAAACATAAAAATGAGCAATGAATACTCACATGGTAATAATATGATTTGGAGATGATAGAATGCTAGACTTGACACCAAAATATCCTCACGTTTCAACCTAAGCTTTGGTGTCTTGTGATTAGAATAATAATGAGTGAAGGACTAGATATGGATTAGGGTTCTAATTGAGATTTGGGGGTTTTAATAAATAGTTTTAAAAATAATATAGTGTAATTTAATCTATATACCTTGATTAGATAAAATATAATAATTTGATTAGGTGATTGTATAATGATAATAATAATAGTAATAATAATAATAATAATAATAATAATAATAATAATAATAAGTGTAATAGAATTATTGAATACAGTTTGGTATTTATAATGATAAAAATTGAATATTAAAATGTGAAAATGAAATAATTAATCTAATAATTAATTATTTAGAACCTGATCCAAACTAATTAATTATATAAATTGTATTTGTATTTGGTCTTGATTCAAAAATTTAAAATATTATACGCTTAATTTTGAATAACTTGTAGTTTAAAACTTGTAAATAGATTTATAATGTTGTATAAAGCATTTAATCCTTTATAATTTGGAAAATCAAAATTAAATTCTTTTACATAAGTTTTAAATATTACATAATGATATCTGAATTAATATTAAATAATTTAATAATTTTAAATTATTATATTACTATTAAAGTAATTTATGAAATTAATAAAATGCTTTTAAAATGTGTTTAAAAAAGAAAAAGAAATGGGGTTGCCCGGAGATGAACCAGTGTTTCCCTTGTGAATGTTCCAAGAGTTAACCAGTTGGGCTAGAGCCCGAATCTTGTTTGAAAATACATAGAAATTAATAAGAATTGTTTTTTTAAATAACCCCCAAATTGACATGAACCCTAGTATTATTTTCGATCAAATTGGACCCCAAATCAATACTGTAAACGATCGAAAGGTTAGGGCTTTTGACCTCTACATGAAATTGAGTATATAAATGTGTGCAGCTTACTTGTTGCATGTTGAACTGGATGCGATTTAAGAACAGAAACAGTTGCGCAGAAACGAGATGGAAGTGATGATCGATTGCTTTGAGAGTGTGATTGTTAAGTGAAATTGATTACTCGGGAAGCTTTAAGGGGTCAATTAGAACATTTACCCCTTATTATAAAGTCTCAATTCAACTGTTTCATTTCAATCGTGTTTATTGTTGAATTCGGAAGTTTCAATTTGATTTTGATGATGCTTACCCTGATTCAGTTGTAATTATGTGTGTGTTTGAATCTGAATTTCTTAATAACATATTTCAGGTTGAACAAATCATTTATTTGGTCAAAATTCGAGTTATAATAGATGGAGTTTTGGTTCAAGTTTCGGTTTTAGGTTTTAATAATCATAATTGTCTTGATAATGGAATTAATACATGGTTGCGGTTTCGAATGATGTTCGTGAATGAGTTGGGTCGGTTTAATTAGGTGTTAATTGATCGGTTAGAATGTTTGGCACTCGCCGGAGCTTGGCCGGAAATGATGGTTGGAGGGGGAAGGTAAAAGAATGGGGAAAATGGGAAGGGGTTTGGGTTTTTAAACCTTTACACTTTTAGTCCTTGTGGTTTTATGATGTTAATAATTTATGTAAAATGCTTTTTAAATTAATTTTCAAAAATTTATATTTTATCCCTTGACTTATAAAACCTTATTTTGTAAATATTTAAATTAATTTTTTATAAGATCATTTATAAAACTTATAAGTCTTACAAAACTTTGCAATCTAAATAATTACTTATATTGATTAAAAATCTCATATATAATATCCAAACTTTATAAATTTATTTAACTTTCTATCATTAGTTATTTATTCCAAATTTATAATTAAAACTCATAAATGATAAATAAAACTTCATAACTTATAAAACTTTATTTTATAAATTATAAAATTATTATGAATTGTTTAAATGATTTAATAATTAAGAATTGAATAAAAAAACTCTTTATATTGGCTAAATTACACATTTAATTCATTTAGTTCATCAAAACAAATAAATTATTTAATAATGAGTTTTCTATCGTGTGAAGTTCAAAATAATGAGCCAGATGTTACACCACCCTCGCCTGTCACCATCGTCGGCATCACTAGCAACCACCACACCCCTTCCCTTATCGTCACCAAATCCCTCGTTGTCTATTTCTATCACTTCACCAAATCCCCTTTTCTTTTCCCTTGTAAAACCCTAAAATCCAACGACCACCCACCACCAGTTGCCACCACCATGTACCTATTATCACCATTATCGCCACCTAGCCACCATGTGCCACCAAAATTCTTGATTGAGATCTGAATCAAGCCTCCTACCACCGTAAATTTGGGGTTTTTAAAGTTTTTTGGGTTAAAAGGGGAATAGGAAGGGAGATGTGGTGAGATGATTACGATGGTGCGATAGTGGAGGTGGGTGTGATGACTAAGACGATGATCTTGCGACGGTGGTTATGATGCAATGGTGGTGATAATGCGATGATGGTGATGTTGTGATGGGGGTGATGATATGGTGATGACGAGTAGATGGTGTTTATTGTGGTGCTTGTGGGTACGTGTTCGGTGGTGGATTGGTGGCTGGTGGGTAGGAGGGTTGGGTGGTAGCTTAGTGGTTGGGGCTGATAATGATAGATGGTGGTGATGGTGGTAATGGTGGGTAGTGGTGGATAGATGGTGGTGATGGTGGTTATATATAGTTACACTAATGGTCCTTAAATAAAGGAAACATACAAAATTACAAAAGTAGTCCCTCCAAGGGCATTTGAGTCAATTTCTTTAAAGTTAACATAAAACTTAACGACTGTTAATCTTAATACCTTAACTCGTTACAAAATTTAAAACACAATACCACAACATGTTACAAAAAACCCTTAGTACCCAAACTTGTTATTTTATATAAACCACATGGACCATTTATGTAATTAACTCTAAAAAAAGAAAAATTATAACAAAAAGAAAATAATATAATTTAATGGTTATTATTTATCACCGTTAGTAGAAACGTAAAACATATATAACAATAAGTAAGTCGATCTTGAATAGATGGGAAAAAAACATTGAAACACACACGCACGTTGCGACGTTTAACTCGCAAATTTAGTCCGAAACGTAAAACGTAATTTTTTTATTATATAAAATTTTAAGGACCAAATTTAAAAGTAAAAAAAATTATTTAGGTTAATTTGTAAAATATGTAAAAATAATGGGTTGAAATAAAAAATTAAAGATTAAAAAAATAAGACAAAAAATGATACGACCCCTATAACATTTTGTACAACCTATAATACATAATAAAGTTAGTAACTAATATTGTATATAATAATGTTCGGTTGAGCATATACCTTACACATGATATGTTCAGAAGTTAAAACATTAATAAAATACTTTGATGAGTTTTATGTATATAATGTACTCATGTGTATATAAATCACTGATAAAAAAAATTACATGATTTGAATTTGTTCATTTTACTCTTGTAATAATTTAGTGTTCTGTAATAACTCTCAGTATCGAAGTTATATTTTGTGTGGATTTACAATGTTAAGAAAATATAAAACATGTAATAAGTAAAAATCAAAGATCTAAATTAGTATATGAGATTGAAGGGAGTCGACACGATATGGGATGAAAGGGTGAGATGAGTGGCGGTATATGCACCCGTTCAACTCCAACCCATCTTGACAAAAGTAAAAATTAAATATTTATAAATTACCATTATTAAGCTTAATTAATCTTCTTCCTTATGTCACCTAATGATTTCATCAGAAAGTTTGGAATTTTCATAATCAAGCTTTGAGGAATCTTCAACTAGTACATATGAACCTACAACTAGGTTTTAATGATTGTTGTTTAAAACCATATCTCATTTCTTTTGATGTGTATAGCAATTTTTTTTGAAATGATCATGTTTCGAATGACAAGTGTTATCTTAATCGGGTTCACTTAATCGTTTTCTAAAGGAAACCGCACCCCCAACCCCCTCAAGAGAAACTCATTGTTAAGAAAACTACATGTCTCAACTCTAAACACTTACACAGAGTGAGATTTGAACTCATGACTTTTCATTTATTTACATGTTATGAGTATCTCACTTTAACCGGTTGAACTAAAGATCATTAGTTGATGAGTATAACAACGGTTGAACTAAAGATCATTAGTTGACGAGTATAACAACTGCTTCGAGTACAAGAACACATATGGATACATGGCGTGTAATTTTTATTCCTTTAGTAGTGTATTGCTTTTTGTTTTTTTTATGTATTTTATATTTTACTTCTAAATTTAAGAAAGTTGAGCGAGGGAAGGAACAAGAAATGTAATCATTTTACAAAATATTCATATGTTTAAAAATGAAAAAGAGAAATATGTGTAATGTTATGTAAAAGAGTGAGTAAAAAAGGATTACATATAAATTTATACAAATTCTAATCCAACCACCAACGTGATCTACTGCTTCAACCAGTCATAACCATAACCGACTCACTTAAATGCCGACGTTTGCTAGTAGCTAATGACGGTTCTTGATCGAAAGGTACAATACATTATGGTTCCGAAAGCATTGTTATTTATGATTATTTATGCCACATACTTGTCGTCATCTAAACAAGTATTTCCAACATTATTCATAACTCTTACTCTAAAACAAATATTTTTAACATTATTCATAACTCTTACTCTAAAACATGATGAAGGCAAAATGGATTTAGTTATATGGATTGATATGTTTGTCTTTCTTTTTCTTATATTAAGAATGGATACTTTATTATTTTTTTAAATATTTTGAATAATAAATAAAAAAGTAATATAAAAGCTTAAATTCCAACTAACATGGAGGCTCATACTATAATGGCGAGGCAGGTGAAAGACAGTGTTTAGACTTTTGGGTGCCTCCCTTTCCCCACCCCATTAATGGAAACAACATATTCGCCACAAATCCCGATCCACCAACAACTTCTTAATTAATTTTTTTAACAAAATAATCAACAAAATATTAAAATAATTTTATATAAAATTTATGTAAATAAATAAGCCTTTGCAAATAAATTAAAGTGAAACTAACAAAAACGCCTGTACATGTGTATTTTTGTTAGGTGGCCATGTTTCATACCAGGGGCGAAGCTTTGGGGTGGGGCGCCGCCCTGCCTATTTTTTCGTCCGTAGTGTTAAATTTTAGTCCGATATTGTAAAATTTTGGCCCAGTAGTGAAAATTTTTATATAAATATCGAGTTTTCCCCCCCTAAAAAAATTAATTTCGCCCCCCCCTACTAAGTTGGTTAAGCTCCGCCACTGTTTCATACACCATCGGTTCTGCATTTTACACCATCGGTAGTAAACGGTCGTTTGTTAACATATAAACGGCCGTATGTCACGAAGTAAACGGTCGTTTGCATGGTGGCAAACGACCATTTACAGCTCTGTAAACGGTCGTTTACAGAGAACTAAACGGCAGTTTAATTTAGAGTAAACGGTCGTTTACTATTATTAAGATTTTTATTATTTTTTTCTAATTATATTATATTTAATATATTATTGTTAATTTTTTATTCGATTTTTAATATTTTTATAAATTTTAAATTATAGTAATTATAAATAGAATATAAGTATTGGATGAAAATAAGTTAATACATATACGAAAAAATTTATATACATGTATTAACATTTTATTTCTAATTATATTAATCTTTTGTATGTTTTTATTTGTAACGTTTTTATTCTATCTTTAATATTTTTATTATACTAAGTATTTATATATTGTTAAATTTAATTATACTAAATTATATAATGTATATATTATTAAGTTTATATATTAATTAGTTTTTATGTACAATAAAACTTATATAGTTTGAAAATTTTGAACTTTATAAAAGGAATATATTGTTAGTAACTTTAAGATTTTTATTAATTTTTT
>BJCM01206474.1:0-15392 GCA_018326385.1 Flaveria bidentis | reverse complement strand
TTCATTGGCATAAGGTTAGTGTTATTGTTTGAATATGATTTTAATATAATATATACTACTTTTGTATATATTGGATTTAAATTAAACTATTGAATTCGATGGGTTTTGATGGATTGAGCTTAATCCAGTGTCCTCGAAATAATGGGTTGAACCAAAATGCACCTAGCCCAGCACGTATTCTACCCTTATTGAATCCTAACCCATTACCCAATATCTTATTATGTAATCCGACTAAACGACGGTAAATATTTTAAAGAACAATTTAACTTTTAATCAGGGTTGTCACAACAAACAAATGTAAACACCCGATACCATACTCTTTATTGAAAGTATACAAGTTTGGAATGAATCAAATGATGATTATACCCGCGTTTAGAATGATTAATTCAGTGGCGGAGTTTGAACCACGCCTTACAAGGGGCGAAGGTGAAAGTAAATTATTTTATGGGGGGTGAGATCTATATTTATTAAAAAAAATTCACTACCGGACAATAAATTTACAGTGCCGAGCTAAAAATTAACATTACTAACGGAAAAAAAGAGAGGGGGTGGCCCCCATAAAGCTTCGCCAGTGGATTCATTGGATTATGAGCATGCATATTGTGAAATAGATTTAAATCGTAAGCGTAGACGAAATGTTTAATGAGGTCGTGAGCCAAATAGCATAAAAAAAGAGAAATTAAATACGAGATCCTTAAATCTCAAAGAACATATTTGCATAGGTTAATGATTGAGATGAAGGCGTGTGAAACATGATGTGGTTTGTGTAATGTATGATAATTTTAACGGTCTATACAACAGGATATGAAATCATGTGGTTTGACTAGAAATCTAATACCACTAGGGACTGCATTTTGGATGTAACAAAAAATATAGAGTTAATCTTCGTTTTCGTTCTTATGTTTTGTAAATAGTCTCCATTTGAGTATCAACGTTTATTTGTCTCCATTATTGGCCTGAGTTTTTAAAATCGTTTCTATTTTCGTCCTTTTAACTAACGGTGTTAACATTTTCTGTTAAGTGAGTGTTAAAAATACCAAAATACCCCTCCACCTCCTCCACCTCCAAAACCAGCTCAACCACCACCTCCATCCTCCCCAACTCCACCGCCGCCACCTCCTCCGCCACCCCCTCCGCCCTCCTCCCCTCCACCTCCTCCACCCTCTCATCTTCTTCACCATCCCCTTCGTCCTCTCCTACATCTCCACAACCCCCCACCCGCTGCACCTGGCCCCGCATCGTCTGGAACAACCAAACCAACCGCATCGTTGAGCTCCACTTCCCCGGAGAGATACCTTCCACGTTTTCGGAATTTCTGGATTCGGATTTATCTAGGAACTCATTGTGTGGGCGTTCGCTTATGTTGTGCAACGGGTCGAAATCCGGGTCGGGTTCAAACTCGTCGGATGGGCTCTCCGGTGGGACACTTGCCGGAAATATGATCGGATCTGTAGTGGGTTTGTATTTGATTTTGTTCTTTTTTCGTTGTAAGAGGAGGAAACGGAGCAATGAGAGGAGATCGAAGGATTTGGGGGAAATGAAACAGGTTGAGATTGATGTGCAAAGGACGGGTGAAAAGAAGGGACCGGGTTTGGCAGATTGCGTTTGGGAGTGGGTTCAAGAGTAATAATGTTGTTTGTGAGGCGGTTCAGAATGTTTAACTGGCGGTGGTGGAGGGGGAAGATGGTGGGGAGGCAGAGGAAGGGGGTTTTCGGGCGGTGGAGATGTAGGAGAGGACGGAGGCGATGGTGAAAAAGAGGAGGGGGTGGTGATGACCTATCGTTGGGGTCATGCAAAAACCTAATTAACCTAGGTAGCTAGGGTAAGTTAGGTATCGTATCCACTGGAAGCATGTGGTTAATGTTACACGATTCGTTTGATTATTTAACTAACTTAATAATTAAAACTATATTATTGTCACTTTAACTGTACCGGATGAAAATAACCACTTTAATAAACAATCCAAAAATTTGGACTTGTTTTAGAACTATTGAGATGAAAAGAATCACAACCGGGTTTCAAAAATGTAATTGAATACACAACTTATGTTTTACCTAATCTCGAAGTCACATAGACATAACTTGTTTATCATGTATGTTGAAAGGTAATTCCCAACTTAATGACTGATTAGGTAAATTAATTAGTAAACTAACTAATGCCACAATCTAGAAACTTTATTTACAATCAATAATTAATGATAATAACCTAATTAATACTCAATGGTTAATAATCTAAAACTGATAACTTGATGAGCAAGAATCAGATCCACTATCAAGAACATTTAATCAACATATGATTCAAAACACATAAACGAAGAAAGTTGTTACACAATCAAATTTTATGTCTTGACTAGGTAAAAGCACAAGCATGCATGATCAAATCACAAACCATCCACCCGGAGGTGATCACGGATGGTTTAGCCTTGCATCTTCATCATAATCTCTTCAATCTTCACTTTGCTCATATGAATCCTTGATTAATGAATGATTAGAGAGAGTTTCAATGGCTCAAAATAATCCAAAGATTCGTTCTTGGGGTTGGAGGCAGAGGTCCCTTCGAAACCCTAATGTTAAGGATTAAATAGGTTTTAAAATTTGAAACAATCCTCAAAATATCGCGTTAGGTCGTAACTTACGGCCTATAGTCCGTAGGTTACGGCCTACCTGCAGCCAGACGGCCAAACCTCTTGTCTTACAGGGTTTACAAACGGACCCAGCACAGGGCCGTAAGTTACGGCCTCCCAGCACTTTGCACAGTTTCCTTCATTTTCAGCACCTTTCAAGTCGTAGTCTTGTTATCCTTTGTTTTCTTCTCAAATAATGTTCGTTAAGCTTCATTTAACCTACATTTCAAATACGTAACAAAGTAATATCATTCGCTAAATAAAGTATATTAAAATTTTAATATTAACTATGATACGTGCATGCATATCAACCAATTATCACATCCCCACACTTACCCTTTTGTTTGCCCTCAAACAAACTCTCGTGTAACACTTCAACACTAATCAATCAAATACGTTAATAATGTCTTAATCTTGTGCGATTTAAGGTCCCAAGGCATACCTAGCTCTAAGATTTGTATCATTCAAGATTAACAACCCAATTAGTAACTACATGTTTGAAAACGTAGGATCACCTAACCAGGCATAACTTACCTTCGGATGACAACACACATGCATTCACTCCTCTCACAATGATCACTCCTCTTGGGTTGATTTCTGGACTAGTGATTATATACTAGTATATCTGGAACACTCAAACCAACAATGCACATTATTATTATAAGCTTGTGTAACAATCACATCTCCATCAACCGACACACTACAATACACAAATCAAGAGGTCTTTTATGGGTTGTAATGTTAGGCTTGGGTTAAGGGTGTGTAAAAGGATTTAAAGTGGATAATGGTGAATGAAATCCAATCTAGACATGCTAAATTTTAAAAACTACACATACTATTATAACCTTGAATCACATTGACCCGAACACACTACAATAATTCACATTATTTTTACTGCTCCATACTTTGGTCATTTTGACCTCATATATTGCCTTCTTTTTTATTTTTTTTATTTTTTTATTATTTTTTTCTTCATATATCTATCAGCTATATTTGTTGCTGAAACTATCTAACACACTTCAACTAAAAAGAAAAAAAATACTAGAAACTTAGACATGTCACAAATTGGATTTCACCACGCGGCTTATTTGAAAAGGCTACAAGTTTAATGGGTTTGATAATGTGGCTCATTCAAATGATAAGTTGGGGCTCAAAGAGGAGTCTAAAAGGAAAATGTTAACGTAGGAAAGTCAAATGAAAAGGTCTAAACAAAATGACTATCTTAATGCCTCTATCATGTTTGTGCAAAGTAATGGTTCATAATCTCGACATGTATAGTTACACGAGTTCTAAAATAGATGCATATTATGGTAAACACTCAATACAATAAAACAGATCAACTAAATATATCATGAAAAATGCTTAATTAGGCTCAAATTCTCATGGAAACAAAGGAATGGGTTAAGGATATGAAACATGCATGTTGTCCACTGTCTGGTTCGTTGACCTAACTTGGCAATCCTACTTAAATTTGTTTTAAAGAAAAATACCAATTGAGCATACCTTCCTTTAACTTATAGCAAACCATGCCAAGGGATCTCTACATGTGCACAAGCAAGCGATACTTAACTATTTACATTGAGAAATTAGGCTTGATGCGCAACTAAATTCGTTTAAAAGCTCCTTCTTGTTTGTTTTTTTCAAAATATTTTCAACTTTTCTGAATTTTAAGATTTTACTCACCCTAACCCCACACTAAGATACATTGTCCCCAATGTAAAATTAATTTATTAAAACCTTAGTTTCCCCAAGTGCAAGGCTAAATCCCCCATCATTGTGCTATGCATACCAAGATTCGACATTAACTAAAACTTAACTTAAACACATTCCTAAAACCAACAAGTTTGTTACACCACCAAATACATAAACAAATAAAAAAACAAAAACATCACACAAACCAAACAAATAAGATGAGGAGAGAGTGCATAGACCTGATTAGTAGGACATTCATGTGCCTCCCCACACTTGAGTGTTTACATCTTGTGTTTGAACTGTAACAATGTACATAGAGGAGAAACGCGTAACAAAGACTAAATAAATAAATTAAATTAAATTTCTATACTCACTTTCGTAGGAATCACGGCTGCATTTAGCATATGCAACAAGCCTTTTAAACCCCTCGGTATGCCTGAGTGGACGAGTGAAGTCTCGTGAGGGTTTCTAGTGAACATACCCACAAAGTTCTCCGAGTTGCCTCCTGAAAAACGCTAAGTTTTAGATCTTCAGCCAGACCATACCTGAGATTCTTTCATAGAGGTTTAAGTGAACATTTGCCTACTGAATTCCCAATAAAAGCTTGATAGTTGATCTGCCAGTTCCATGATTGTGTTATCATGATTGGCAAGTTTGTTGAGTAGTAGTAACGCTGCCATCTCATAATAATTTGTCCATTGTCTTCTAATGCCACATTCTTTATCTTGGTCTTCAAATCTTTTTTCCCAACTGTAATAGTTGGGGTAATATGCACATAAGAATGATTAGGATAAACTGGGTCTACATTGGGCTTTGGCTCTTTTGGAGGTGTTACATCTTCATTTAACTTGAAACATCCCAAGTCATGCTCTAAACGACCCAAAACATCTTCCATCACATCTACGTCAACCATGATGTCACAATCTAACTGACATTGATCTCGTTTAAGTTGAGCTACATCCTTAACAAGTTGGCAAACCTATTTAACTAAAGCCTCAAATGATTTATCTCTTAACTAATCTTCCTTTTTCATTTCCCCAATCATGTTTATGATTTCATCAAGTTTAGAGTTTATTGAAACTTGAGGCTCTTCGTATGTCAGCTGAGGGTGTTCAGGATAACAGTCATCATATTCCTCTTGGTAGCTTGAGAATTGTGGCATCTTGATTTCATAATGGTTCAAATCCAACTCTTGAGCATATTTGCAATTGATGTTAACATGATAATATTCTTGATATTTTGATGACGGAGGGGTTCAAAGTATGGATAATATGAGGGTATCTCTTCATCATCATAGTTTGCTCTCACAAATCTTTTTTGCTGCCTATATTTAGAACATCCTCTCTCTATGTTTCCATATTGCTCTCGAACACCGGAAAATCTTGAACCCAGTGACAATCGCTCCCACAACAAATACATGGATCGTAATCATCATCATAATTCCAATCCCGATCCATGATTCTACTAAACTTAGAAAATTACCCTAAAAGAACAACTAGAAAACCAAGAGTAAATAAGAACAAATAAAACAAACTATGAAAAGTAATATTTTTTTTGATTTTTTTGATTTTGATTTTTTTATATTTTTTGAAACTTAAACAAATACTAAAAAAATAATCAAATCAAATAACACAAAGCGCACTAGCTCCCCGGCAACGGTGCCATTTTGATCGGTGTCGAAGACCCAATCAAATAAGAAGATAATTTGTTTGTTCTATGATTTCTAGATACCTTAACTAGTTCGGGTAAGTAGGGTGTCGATCCCACGAGGAGTCCGTGGATGGTGTCACACGTAACTGATTCAAAAATTACTTACTCACTATTGTCACTAGACTACAATTTAGAGATGATTGAAATTAACTTAAAAATGATTACTTTAATAAAAAAACGAGAACTTGGACTTGTTTTAGAACTATTGAGATGAAAAGAATCACAACCGGGTTTCAAAAATGTAATTGAATACACAACTTATGTTTTACCTAATCTCAAAGTCATATAGACATAACTTGTTTATCACTTATGTTGAAATGTAATTTCTAACTTAATGACTGATTAGGTAAATTAATTAGTAAACTAACTAATGCCACAATCTAGAAATTTTATTTACAATCACCAATTAATGATAATAACCTAATTAATACTCAATGGTTAACAATGTAAAACTGATAACTTGATGAGCAAGAATCAAATCCACTATCAAGAACCTTTAATCAACATATGATTCAAAACACATAAACGAAGAAAGTTGTTACACAATCAAATTTTATGTCTTGACTAGGTAAAAGCACAAACATGCATGATCAAATCACAAGCTATCCACCCGGAGGTGATCACGGATGGTTTAGCCTTGCATCTTCATCATAATCTCTTCAATATTCACTTTGCTCATATGAATCCTTGATCAATGGATGATTAAAGAGCGTTTCAATGGCTCAAAATAATCTAAAGATTCGTTCTTCGGGTTGGAGGCAGAGGTCCCTTCGAAACCCTAATGTTAGGGATTAAATAGGTTTTAAAATTTGAAACAATCCTCAAAATATTACGTTAGGCTGTAACTTGCAGCCTATAGTCCGTAGCTTACGGCCTACCTTCAGCCAGACGGCCAAACCTCATGTCTTACGGGGTTTACAGACGGACCCAGCACAGGGTCGTAAGTTACGGCCTCAGGCCGTAGCTTAGGCCTCCCAGCACTTTGCACAGTTTCCTTCATTTTCAGCACCTTTCAAGCCGTAGTCTTGTTATCCTTTGTTTTCTTCTCAAATAATGTTCGTTAAACTTCATTTAACCTACATTTCAAACACATGACAAAGTAGTACCATTCGCTACATAAAGTATATTAAAAATGTAATATTAACTATGATTCGTGCATGCATATCAACCAATTATCGGGAGGCGGAGTTGGAGGTGAGGAGTGTGGAGAGGGTGGCGGAGGAGGCGGCGACGGTGGAGTCGGAGAGGAGGGAGGTGGTGGGGTCGAGCTGGTTTTGGAGGTGGATGAGGTGGAGAAGGTGGAGGGGTATTTTGGTCTTTTTAACACTCATTTAACGGAAAATGTTAACACCGTTAGTCAAAATGACGAAGATAGAAACGATTCGCAAAACTCAGGCCAATAATAGAGAGAAAATAAACGTTGGTACTCAAGTGGAGACAATTTGCAAAACCAAGGACGAAAACCGGGATTAACTCAAAAATATATAACTAAGAGTGTAACATAATTGCCGGGTAATTTCATACATAGTGGTACCTAAACTCTAACGAATATGTTTGAAATATTTGTATGTTAGTGTGTTACACATCATAGTCACTAGTCAGCCATCAAAGAGCTAAACATTCATATTTCAACAAGTATAGTTTGAACAAATGTTTTTAATTAAACCTTAATAATTAGTATAATTGTAATATCTTGTTCATACGGACATCCGTTGAATTAGCAATGTAGGTATGCGAATGTAAAATTGTATATAGCAAATGCATATTGACGTAAATGGAATTTTGATTCCTAGAAGGCTAGAACTACTTATTAATAAAAAAAGACTTTTACTCTTCTAGAATATATGTGCGTGTGTATATTAAAATAAGAATTGTTTCTTGACTACGACTCTACTTTGGTTAATTTAGTTTTGTTATTTGAGTTTGTAGCCTAGGGGTGATAGTGAAAGACTTTACAAAATACATTATTGTTCAAACCCTGACAAATTATTGTTACTAGGATTTTATGTATTTTACGATTAGAAGTAGATAATTATATGAATCAATGTTAAAAGAATTAATTGACTTGGTTTTTAATAAGTTAAAATTGATTAGTTTCTAAAACTTGAAATTAGCTGGTTTAAAATAAACCAAAGGTTGTGGGCAGTGACGAACCCATGAATTTAGTTAATGGGAGTCGGATATTTTTGTGTCCGGTTATACATTGTTCAATAATTTTTTTGGCTTGTTAGGTTTGATTTGGGTCGTGTCATATAGTCAAAAGATAAAAACAAATTAAATTTTGAACACATAACATAATTTTGTCAATCGTTTAAAAATAACTAAATTAAGGATTTTAAATTGTTTAGAATCAGGTTTGAGAGGGTGGTGTAACTGTAGACAAAGCGGCGACTAGTGGCATGCAACTTCAATAGGAAAGTTTTGAGATAAGCTAAGTAACTGAGGCTAACGACAATAACGATGATCAAACTGTTTAGAACAGGATGTGTGATCGACTAATTGTCCCTTCAGTTACACTAATATTATAAACTTGTAATTGAATTGTGTAATTATTAGGTTAATTGTTTAAATGGTTGAGAAATAGAATAATGAGTTTTGTTTTCGAAAATAGTTAGTAGGCATACGATTATTGTAGTTATAAGAATAAATAGAGTAACGAGTTTAGTTATTTATATAGTTAATTGTTTAAGTCAAATTATAATAGATTTTTATTTGTAATAATTCTTAGGGTTTAGTGTAAAAAGCTTCTTGCTTTATTGTTGTAAAAAGATGTTTGGGCTGTTAAAATTAATTACTAGGGTCGGGCGACATTACATCGTATATGTAGTAACAAAATAAAATTTTCATGGGGCGCGAGCGAACCCCATAGGACCCACTTGGATCCGCCAATGGTTGTGGGTTTATAATCTTGTAAAGTAAAAGTGTTGTGATTTTAACATTAGAGTTGATGTAAAGTAAAGAATATATGTTTACTAGGCAAGAAATAGCTAATTTAAATAAATGAAAAATTACAAAAATGAACAATTTTAATCGTAACTTTTCAAAATAAACATATAAGCATGTATGTCTAGTAGACTTATCGCCTTAGGTTGTATGTCTTGATATGTTAGCTAAACCCTTAGCCGCTTAGCTCACTAAGTCAAAAATGCCCGAGATTCTTACATGTACATGATACTTGATTGAAAAATGCTACTAAAACAGTAGTACGGATTCTACGAGTAAATATTTTTTGGTATTCCATATTCTATCTATTTAAATAACTTGATTAGGTTATTTAAAAATATAATTGTTCTGTTGAGTTGGTTAAATCTTTGTTGAGTTTACTACAGTACTTGGTTTCGACAACCACAAATTTCTTTTGTTACTTCGTATTGATACCTTTGATACCATGTTGAATTAAAATATTAAATTAATATTTAAAAATTATATTATAATTTTTAGGTAAATATGATTTGAATTACGTATAATCAATTACCTTAAGTAATTATGTAATAGCAATATTTTTTAAAACTTTTGTTTTTAAAGATATTTTGTTAAAAATTTATTATTAAAAATTCTAGTTTTTTAATTTGTTTTCTTAAGTGTCATTTTATAAAAAGCTATGTGTATTACTAAAATAATATTTATTTATTTTTAATATTTATTATTATTATTACGGCTATTATTAATTATTATTATTATTATTATTATTATTATTATTATTATTATTATTATTATCATTATTATTATTATATTACTACTACGACTATTATTATTACTATTATTATCATTATCATCATCATCATTTCCGTTTATCAAAAACTTTGCAAACCAGAAAAATGAATAATTATTTTGTTGAAAAAAAACTTATTTTAATAATATGTTACTTATATTTTTTCAAAATTCTTTTTACTAATTTTAAATTATATGATTTTTCTACAATTATTTAGGTTTGCACGTATACTCAATATTCACATAGGTTTGTTAAATACTCTCTTTAAATTACATTTTCTTTTCCTCGATGTTTATTTTCACAACGTAGTATATTTTAGTGTTTATAGATCGTGATTTTTGCAATGTAAAGTAGTATTCATGTTCCATAATGTTTATTTCACACAATACCATGAATTCTTAAATTTCAAATGCACCACTCCGACGTGTTTATTTTTATCCCTTTTTAGTATCCCGCGGTAAAACACTCGGTGATTAAATCTAGTTCATTTTAAGAAACTTTTGGTCAACTTCTATATTTTAGTAAATTTCTATATCATATCAATAGTCAAATTCAACTTTGACCTTTAACTAAAATAATAAATAATGTGACAAATTAAGGAGGGTTTTTGACTTTCAATACACACGCTTAATTTCATATATATATACACATATGCATGTGTGTGCATCATGTGTATAGTGTATTGAGAGAGAAGAGAATAAGAAGAACAAATTAATGGTGCAAAAAACGGTACTCAAGGTTCGGTTAACAAACGAGAAATGCAGGAAGAAGATATTGAAATCAGTTTCCGGACTTTATGGTAATTTCAGTCTTTTTGTACTTGCAAAGTGTCTTATATATATACTAAAAATAATAATCAAATAAAAGATAAGCTGAGTCGGATCAAACTTGAGTTTGAAAAATTAGTCACCAGCAATACTTCAGGTTTAGACTTATAGCATTAGAACTCGAGATAAGTCAAGCTAGAACTCTCTGAGCATAGGTTTGACCGACTTAATGTTGAATCATTGACTTGTTTTCAATATGTGATAAGTTTCTAATGATAAAATTTCAATATGTAGGTTTGTTATTATAGGCGTAGTTCAAATAGAAATCGATGCAGGCAATGACACGTTAACGGTTACAGGAGGCACTGATCCTTACGAGATAATAAAAAAGTAAGAAAAGTCGTAAAATGTGTTGACGTGGTGACGATCGGACCTCCTCCTACAGGAGAGACGAAGCCGAAGGTTGAACCGCCCGAACCGTGTATCCAACCCTATATTCATATGCCTCCCAGTTGTGTTGCTTATAGCCAGTGGCCGACCGTGGTTCATGTGGCTCCAGAGCCATGTAATACTTGTTCCCTTATGTGATAATTTCATGTAAACTATATTATGTATTAATATTCATGTTTGTGTAAAATGGAAAATAAGATATTACAATTTGAGTGTTAGTCTTCGTTACATTCTCGATCCATATCACCCTAAACTGGAGTATAAGTGCACAAATCATCACTTTCTAGGCTAAATCAGGTTGAATTCGATCAAACCTAATCAATATCGAGTTATGTCTCAAACTTTTTTGATGAGAAAATGATCGGTTTGATTTTTCATCATATTCTATCCGGTTCGACACATTTTAAACTATTTTAAACAAAGAGACATACAAATCAACTTCATCTCTATGGTTCATGTTTAGCATGGTTGTAAAAAACGCTAGGCGCTAGTCGGGCGGTGGGGTACCGCCTAGGGATCAATCGGGATTAGTATGGAGTTGCCGAGATTAATCGGATTGGAATTTTATATGTAATTTATATGTATACATATATACAATTATATTCAAAAAAAATTCAAACATTAACATATTTTGACCAATCATAACCAAAATTTAACCCATTCAGACAAAATCTAGGTAATTTTGATTGATTTTGAAAAAATTGGACCAATTTTGACAGATTTTTTACCAATTGTGACCGATTAGGTCCGACTAGCTCCGATTTTTTCCAACTAGGACCGATTACCAATTAACCCTCTGATTATGTGAAATCGCCAAGGCCAGAGGCCGTTTTCCGATTAATCCCCGATTAATCGCTGAGTATGACTGATTTTATAACACTAATGTCGGGTTAGGTCAAATTAAAACATATTTTGTTTGTGTTAAAGCATTATTACTACGATCTCGAAAACCATGTTAAAACGTTAAAAATTACAAATTGTTTTATTAACTTCAAAATGCTACATGGATAACGTGACAAAAGGTCTATTAACGGTATTACATACTTGATATGTCGTAGTAAGGTGGTGGTTGTTAAAATTTACTTAAAACAATTAAAAAAGGTATAAAAAATTCGTTTAAAATTAAAAGATAACATATTCATTGAATTTTTTAATAGTGTGTATTTGTATGTAAAAATGACAACAACTCAAAGTCTAACAAGCCTTATGCACTGATTTTCGAATTTATTATAAAGTAACTCGAGTACAAGAGTTGGGCAAATTTTTAAACAAAACTAGGAGTATTCTTTGTCGCGCTTTAGTTGATATTTACGAGTAATGTTTTCAGAACCGGACGTCTTACTGGTTTGCTGGTTGGACCAGATTTAACTATATTTATATATGTAATTAAATATAAGTAATTTATATATGTTTTATATAGTGGTGAGCAAAAAACCAAAATAACCGAACCGTAACCAAAATAACCGACGCAACCAAACTGATAAAACCGAAACCGCTAGAAAACCGACGGTTTGGTTTGATGATTTTTTAAAAACCAATTTTTTCGCTTCGGTTTTGGTTTTTTTTGGTTTTGCTTGTAATAAAAACCAAAAAAACCGAACCGAAACCATATAATCAAACTTGTAAATTTAGATGTGTAATCATATACTTATAAAAATTATTAGCCTATTAGTTACTTATTCAACTTGTGTTATCTAAAATAGATTAAACATTTAGGTTTCAAGAATAATATTTAATTTTTTTATTCGAAATGATAGATTAAAATGTTTTATTGAATATATTGTTCTTATATTTTGTAAATTACATTTAATTTTAACGTCAACTAAATTATAAAAATATATAGATTATATTTAAAGATCAACAAAATAATGTAAATCCGAATTTTTTTGCTTAAATTCATTACTTTAAAATATTTTTTTTCTAAAACTTGAAGCACAAATGGTAAAACCGAAAAAAACGAAAAACCGAACCGAAACCGAAGTTCAAACCGAAAACCAAAAACCGAAAAAACAAAAATCGAACGGTTTTAAAAACCTAGAAACCGAAATATCGGTTTTTAGTTTTGGTTTTAGGCCAAAAGCGATCCAAACCGATCATGCACACCCCTAGTTTTATATATGTATTTTATAGTTATATATAAAATTTAACTATATTTGTATATCCAATGTATTAATTTATGGTTTAATACCTCGTTTTTACCCATTAAAATTAAAAAAAAGAATACCAAAACCGGTCCGGTTTCCCGGTCCGACCAGCGGTTCGGGACGAACTGGCGGGTTCGACCACTAAAAAACGATCCATAGCAGACCGGACCGATCTCCGGTCGGACCGGCTGGTCCGATCCGGTCTTCAAAACATTGTTTACGAGACCTAAGCTCTTTTTCTATCGTGGTAGTCAAATGAGCATGTTGAAAATCAAAAGCAAAAATGCGAATGTAGTGTTTGGTGAAGTTCGTCTGTCTTTTGCCTCTCTTGTTCATTGAGGTTTCATCACCTGTAAGTGTGGTTGTCGTGGTTAGTTGTGTAATAGCAGTTATTAAAATTTAATTTGTTTTGTAGTTAAAGTAATGACTTACATGTGGTTTGGACTGTCACAGTTGCAAGCATAACCAATCCTTAATGTCGGTACGTTTTTAGAATTAACTGACCATATTTTGGGCAGACTATGTAGTGCCAATCCTTGCATATTAACACGTGATTCAGGGGTTGTTTGGTGACATCTGAATCAGTTTTTTAATGGTTTAAATGTCTGAATGATTTAGATGTCTGAATGATTTAGCACTTATTGATTCGGATTGTTTGTTTCGTGAGCAAATGTCTGAATTGTTCAAATATTTGTCTCTGAATGATTAAATATTATACTAATGTTGAATGATTAAGACATCTTATCTGAATCGGTCAGAAATTTGTCTTTGAATAGTTAAATGATATACAAGTTTTTAATGGTTGGAACCTCTTAATGATTTAAAACTTTTATTGGTTTAACAATTAATAATTAAAAAATTACCAAACAACCTCTTAAGCCCATATAACCGTGTTTTGTACATGTATTACTATGCTTTAGTTATTGTCGGAAACTTACCACCAACACATGCTTGTCTTTCGGGATGAATTCTGAAAGTATACTGCAATTAAAAAAACAATAACTTAATAAAGAACAGTTGGGGCGCGGAGCTTAAAAATATTTAAATGTAAATAGATCGACACTAAAACATTTTTGGATATTTGAGGGTATTATATAAGTACTAATACTAACTTAGGTATGGTTAATGGATTGTATCATATGTTTAGCGTGATGTACACTTTTTTATTTTTTTTATAAATATATTATAATTTTAACCCAATACTTTTAAAATTTTACAAATTTAACCCTAATATCTTTTTGCATTCAATTTTTGCCTTCTATACGTTCATATTTTTGATATTTTTTTTGTTTTACGTTTGGATTTAAATTTTACGAGTTAACACATGCAGTATGTGTGTGTGGTTCAATGTTTTTATTCTTATTTTTTTCTATTTAGCAACCCGTCATTACACGTTCCTTCTAGATTGACTTACTTATTATTGTATTATAAGTTTTACATTTTGCTTACGTGGTTCAACATTTTTACGTTCTTTTTAATTTTCTTTTCTTTTTTTTTCAATACAAGCTTTTCAGTGTTAATGGTCACTAATAGTGGTGTGTCATCGGTGATACTTGACATGGTTTTACACCTCCTCCCCCGGTAATGCGGGGCTTCAATACTAATTATATACTATATTAAAATGAGATGTCAGTTGCTACACTACTGGGGTACAACCCAAGCAGCACAGTGTACAAGCTGTTGAGGCAACAGATTATTATATTATTTTTCGCTCTAGCTTGAATGTATACATTATGAAACAATTATAAACAAACTTGTATCCCCGGTTTGCTGGTTAAGGTACTCTGCATTCACGAACTAAACTCATGTTCTATTCCTTTCTCCTACATCTTCCATTTAAAACACTTAATATTGATTTTGGCCTTGACTTTTTAAATTTCAAAAATAAAATTTTAAGCTTTTAAGTATGAATAATACAAGTTTATAGCCCTGTTATTTTTTGACGAATTTGATTTTTCTTCAGTAAATTTCATTTGATAACTTCTTTTTTAAAACCTTATTTTTGGTTGTGTTTAGTTTTTTTTTGTTCTGAAATATTTGTTTAAGACAAGGTTGTATTCAAAATATGGTATTTGTTTGTATCGTATGCTACATCGACTAACGGTAACGATGTTGTATTCAAAATATGCTATTTCTTCCGCAACACGTGCAACATAATTTACAAACCCGCAGCATCGCGCGGGATAAATTCTAGTTTATAAATAACAGTGATAACAATTCAAAGAACACAAAATATAATATCACATCTTAAGCGTGTGTGTGTGTGTGTGTGTATATATATATATATATATATA
>BJCM01206473.1:0-19647 GCA_018326385.1 Flaveria bidentis | reverse complement strand
TATGATACTAGTAAGATACAGGCAAATCAACCAAGACAAATTTGTGATATGATTGCACAATCTTATAACTTTCTATAGTTTGCATGGCTTTAAGATTCTGTTTTGTTATTTTGTATTTGACTTGATATGTTTGGACTTTGGCTTTATATGCTCGTCCTTTGACATGATAGTTTGTTACTGTTACGAATTGAAATATCGAAAACAAAGAGCAACTGAGCATGTATGTGAAAATATCCATCTTGTTAACATAAGAAAAGTCGAGTCCAGCTAAAACTCATTAAGCTTGAGGTCGAATCGTCTTGAGCTTTATATCTGAAGCTCAAGAATCAAGATTGGCTCGTAAAAAATTTTTAAGCTCAAGTACAAGTCGTTTATTGTATTTCAGTTCTTAAATGCTTTATTAACATACATACATACATACGTACATACGTATGTACTTACATACCTGCATACTTACGTGCACCTAAGTACTTGCGCACTTCGTACGTACACAATCAAATCTGATTCAAGTTTTTGATCTGTTCACATGTTTTCCCTCCAACTTTTAAGTTTTAATATGATTTTTCCAGAATTCTTAATTGTGTGTGCTTATTTTTTTTATCATCATTACTATTTGTAGGGTGAGGTTATTATAAAAAAAAGGAAAACTTAAAAAAGTGAGAATAATTGTTATCCATTAGATATTAGATCTAATAGTTAAAAAAATCTTGTGACATAATGATAAAAAATTGAAATTTTAAATGATAGTCCAATAATATTTTAGTTTTAATCATATTTTCAAGTTTCATCTTTTTTAAACGTTCATGACTTTTACATACAAAATTATTTTTTGTTAAATTATATAAAAGAACAAGCATTTTTCTATCTTCAAAATACCTATACTTTTGATACATAAAAGTCGATGGTTTTCACGTTATTTCAGCTCATTGCGTAATATTCGTCAACTCATTGTGTAATATTAATCAGCTCATTGTGTAATATCATGTCAATGTGTAATATTCATCCTACCATTTTGGCTAATGTTGATCATTTTGTTATAAACTTTTTAAAAAAAATAATGATTTCAAATAACAAAATGCAAAAAATGTAACTTTTTTATTTTATTTTTTCAGTTCATTATGTAATTCTGATCAGGTAATAATGTAAAACCCATCAATCAACTCAGTGTATCTACTGCTAATCATTGAGTCTAATGTTATTCATTTTGTTACCCGTTTAATGTTAACCATTGTGTTTTATAAAATGATGATTTTAAATAACATAACGCTGAAAATGTAATTTTTTTATGTTTTTTCCACTTCATTATCTAATCATGATCATGTCATTGTCTAATCATCATCAAGCGACTCATTGTGTCTATTGCTAATTATCAAGTCTAGTGTTGGTCATTATGTTGCCCATTGTGTCTATGTTGACTATTAAGTGTTATATATTGTGTTTCTTAAAATAATGATTTTTAAATAACACAATACTAAAAGTATACATTTTATGTTGTTTAGTTCATTTTGTAATCCTAATCTTGTCATTGTGTAATTCTCCTCAAACAACGCATTGTGTCTATTGTTAATTATTGAGTCTAGTATTGTATTTTTAAAATGATGATTGTCGAATAACATAATAATAAGAAATGTATACTTTTTATATTTCAAGTTTATTATGTATCACTTATTAGATAATTGTGTAGTCCTCGTCAATTCAGAATATTACACAATAATTTGACGAAATTACATAATGAGTTAAAAAAAACTTTGTTTTTTGTATCAACACTATACACTTTTTAAAAATTAAAAAATGATTGTTTTTATGGTGTAATTATTTTTAATAAATGATGTTGTATGTAAAAGTTATGAATATTTAAAAAAATGGAACTTGAGAAGGAGGAATATTACCAAATTTGCACCCAACCTAATTTTGATCAAAAGAATATATGTTAATATCTTAATGTTTTTTTTGTTTTAAAAGACTTTGTATTTGAACAATTCCTTTATTTGTAACCGTTGGTTTTTTTCGTTAAGATGTGACTATTTTTATTAACGCTTTGATCTTATTTTCAAAAGGATTTAATTTTTTTTATATTAAGTTTCAAGTTTCGCCCTCTTACCTGCAATGCGTGTGTTCGAGGCAACATGCCAACGTCAGGTTTTTTATATGGTTATGCACCTCTACCATAACGTAGGAGCTTTAAGGCTAGTTATTTTTTAATTATTAAAAGACGGACACACAATTATAATAGATGCAAAAGTTTAATCAATTAGTTTAAGATATTGGAGTTTTCTGGTTTTGGTAACCGGCAAGTTACCACTACATACAATAATAAAATCTTAAAGTTTTGATACACCCAAAGATAACATGATTTAAATATGCTACCAACTTTTACACATATTAATTATTAGAAATGATTTAAATAAAAAGGATTTTAAATTTAAAAAAATGTAAGAAGTAATTTTACTTATTAATTAGAGAAGAAGTTTGTTAAAGATGTATTTTAGACATCGTAACTTTTGTTAAGTTTTTTCAAGTTCTCTCATTTTCTTAAACATTCAAAACTTTTATATACGATATATTTTTTTATAAAAATTACATCATATAAATGAGTGTTTTTAAAAATAGTACATGATTGTTATATTAAAAGATATTAATTTTTTATGTTTTTAAGCTCATATTATTTCTGCTCGTCATCGTGCATAAAGAGCCATTAATTGTGTATTTTTGTAAGTTATTGTGTTTTTAAATAATATCGTCATTTTCTAGTACTAGGGCTTTAGTAAATCAATGTATTACATGGGTTGAATAATTAAAATATTAAATAACACTAAAATTTATTTAGTTATAAAATAATATTTAAAGATAAAATATGATTGAAATTACGTATCAGTAAATACTTATAAGTAATAAAATTATGATATCAACTTTGTTTAACTTTTTTTGTTTTTTAAAGAATAACATTTTGTTTTCAAATAAATCATTTTAAAAGAATGTCATATTTTTAACAATTACCCTTGTTATAATTCTCTTTTTAATTATTTTTTATTTATATAAATTTTACTCAATAAAAACATTAATTTTAAAATATTTTATATTTTAAAAAACTTTATTGTTTTAGAAAAAAGTTATTTTGTAATAATTTATTTTTTTAGAAATAACATTAATAAAAATATCTCTTTTCTACTTTATCAAAATAAAAAAAATAATTATATTATTAGTAATTAATGCACTAATTTAATAGGAAAGAGAAACATGAATATTTTGATGAGAAAAATACTATGCAACCATATGTAATCTCTTAGTACTATTTTTTTAAAGTAAGAAGATTTGAAACACAATAATAAAATAAAAACTAATTAATCTAATGTATTAAAGACAATGTTAGAAACAACACAAATAATATAAAACATCAAACAAAATGATAAATGGACCATTGTGTTTTTTGTTCGTGTTATAACGAAAACCTTGAGTTTTGCAAAACACGTTAATAAATAAAATCATTGTATAGTTCTAATTATAAAACACAATGATAAGATAATAATAAGTTTATATAATATATAAAAAACACTAATAAAATGACTCATTGTGTCTTTTGTTTGTTATTATGTTATCATGAATCCTATAAGTTCGAATAACATATTGATAAATAACATCGTTAAAACACACAATGATAAAATAAACACAAAATGATTTAAAACTTAAAACACAACGATAAAATGTATTTGATACAATGAACTGATATTTAACACAATTACCTGACGTATTAAACACAATGCCCCGACATATTTTTTTACATAATGACCAAAATGAAATATGTCAAGTTTAAAATTATTTTTAGACTTTTCAGATTAACTTTTTTACCGTAACCTATCCTAATCATTAACCACATTTTAGTGCGACTAACCTTTTATACACACTTGCTAAGTTTGAAACTTAAACTATTAAACATATTTTTGCTTGAACGTGAACGACTATGAAAAATAATCAACCCTTTTTAATTAAAATTGACTAACTTTGTAAAATAGTAATCAACTTTTAAAAGTGTTACAATTAGGTAACTCAAGTTTTAAAATTGTTCTAATTAGGTTACTTAGTTTTTATATTTTATATAAGTAAAAAGTCTTAACATGTCTTTTAGCATGTTATACTTTTGGTTTCAATTAGAAAATATTTTTTTATATATTTTGATGTTTATATAAAACATTAACGTAAATTTTAGGTACTTTATTTATTTTTTTCATAATTAACATGTTTTTTGTTTTATATTATAATTTTATATATTGAAAATTCTGACCCCCACGTCTTTTCAACCATTACTTTCTAGACGTAAGAAAATTTAATAATGACTTGATTTGATCGTTTGGTAGTCCAATATAAGAAAAATATGTATGAGTGATTAAATTATAATTCTTTTGAAACTTGATTATCATTTTATGATATTTTCCCATTATAAATAAATTACTATATTTCATACTAGACCCATGAAACATCTTGTTGCTTCACGTGAATGACTATGAAATATAGTTTTGCAACTTCGACAATGCACAATGGTAGATTATGGAATTTCCATCATTGATGGACTAAAACATGTTATGTTTTTTTTAAAATCACTAACTTATAATCTTTCTAAACTTGCTTTTAATTTTATAGTAATGTCACGATGACACAATACCTTTCAACCACTTGGAAAGAGATACTTTTAGTATGTATTTTTTAATACTAATAAATTACAAGTCCTTTGATACACGTTAAGTAAAAGAAAAATTGGGTCAACAATTACATTTTATGATATTTCTAACAATTAACCTACCAATAAAATACATAAGAATAACAAACTATTTGAAAAACCAAAAAGGTGAAAAAATATTTCCTTCCTCTTACTTGGCCTGTCAAAGTGTTAGCTACAATTCATGTGAATTTTTATATTTTAAAATAAAAGTTAAAATAGGTATTCTTTTAACCACTAATTGGATTACTAACGTATCACTGGTCTACCCGATCATATTCGCTACTTGATTACGTAACCCGAGATCACTTTCAAAAGAAAACTCATCATAGGTGAAAGAAAACTCTCTGAGCCTTTTATTATGACATGTGAAACTTAAACCCAAATTTTTTTCTATTTTAATAAAGTCTTGAGATAACTTAACTAGTTAGAATAAAATTTATTGGTGATAATAAAGATGCTTACTTCTTTCATTTGTTAAGTGAATATATATGTTTTGTATTCTTCTTAAAGGTACTAAAAAAGATGCTGAACGGCAAATATAGTTTTTCTGTAAAGTTTACTATTTGTTTTTTACTTTGAAGTACTTCATCGATGGTTTTTGATTTATTACATAATAGATGCCAAACGGCATCACTGACAAGATTTACAATTTTCTAAAAAAAACACAAGTAAGATTGATACTTATTGCTTTGAAACTGTCGAACTAATATAATTTGCAGGAGAAAACATAAATCGCAAAAGGGTATGGATATTTAGACATCTCAAAATTATAAATTAACACCTTAAATTTTTATATGTATCTTATAGCCTCATACGCGTCGCATAGGGGGATCATATAGCCTAGGGGTGTTCACGAGTTGAGCCGAACCGAGTGGACCTTTGCTTGTTCTTGGCTCGTTTCCAAACCGAACCGCGCCGATTGGCTCGTTTACAACCGAGCGGAAAATCGAACGGGCGTTTTTCGAGCATTAAGTTTTCGAGCGAGCGCAAACAAGCGGCGGACAATTTATACAACCCAACTATATGGTGTGTCATATGATTTATACCACATCGAATAAGGTTTCATTACATAATATTTTCATGGATGACAATACGTTATGGCTGACGATAAGACTAAGTTTGTAGCCGATAAGGCGAAGAGCATATTGCAGAAAACGATAACGGTAAAAGCGGGAAATGATCGAGAAAATATCTTTTGACGGATTAGAATTTCACTTTTATGTTTCATGTAGAATTTTTTATTAGGTTGATCGATCAAGTATGCATAAATATAATTGTATATTTGTATATAATTGGTCAAATTTACTAAAGTGTTACGTATAAACTATATATGCAATTTAAATCGTGTCGATCCGAACCGAGCGGACCTTTGCTCGTGCTTGGCTCGTTTACAAACCGATCCAAGCCGATCGGCTCGTTTACAATCAAGCAAAAATTCGAACGAGCATTTTTCGAGCAAATTCCCAACGAGCGGTTTGAACTGCCCTAGTATAGCCCCATATGTGACGTATAGAGCTATATGAGACGTATAGCCCTTTGACAGCCCCCCCCCCCCCCTCCCTGAAATTTCCTCGCTTTTAGTGTTTTCGACAATATACGCCGCATATGAACTCATACATGGCATATATGGGAGTGTCAATTTATCTAAGTGGGTGTCTCTATATTAGGAACCTTGTAAAAACCTTCATGCATGCATTAATGCATTATTAATCACGTTTAAGAAGCATTAGGATTGAGGAAAAAGTAGCTATTATGCTGACGTGGGAGATTTGGTTGGTAGCATTACTGTTTTCTCTGTTAGTGACAATTGGATCACTAAAGAATCACTAGCACACCCGATCATCTTCATTACTTGAGTATATAACTCAAGACTACACTCAGAAGAAAAGTCACCATAGGTGAGTGAAAATTTCCTGACCTACCCTAAAACCCCTTGTCTTTGTTATAGGTGGGAATTAAACTCAATACCTCTCCCTATTATAATGAAATATTAAGGTAACTTATCTCAATCCCTCATTGGTTGGTAAATTCTATGTCATTAGGTCACTTAACACCAAATAATAAATAATAATATACATTAATACAATACGAAGTGCGCATTTGATTAATACTATTCTAATTCTTCTACTTAATAGCATTGGTAATTTAACTAAGCAAAGTTCATTGAGCAACAGGGGTTTGGGGGATAGCTCCCTAGTACCGGGATCCAAGGGACCGCCCCTAGTTGTGATTGTCGTATAACCACCAACAATAGTTATGGTGGTCATATGACCACTGACGGTTATGATAGTTATTGTCAGTTATGTACCAAATAGATAATTAGATTAGTAAAATGTTTTGGCTTCATACTAGAGGTTAAAGATTCAAATCATGTTACTCACAGGCAATAGAGTAGATTAAAGATCATTTAAGAAAAGTTAGAAACAGACACTTTATTATTTCTTTTATTATTTCTTTTGTATTCTTCTTAAAGGATCCAAGTGAATTTTTATATTTGTTTAATATTCTTCTTAAAGGTATTAATAAAGATGCTCAACGGCAAAGATAATTTCTCTATAAAGTTAACTTTTTGTTTTTACTTTGAAGTACTTAATTGATCGATGGTTTTGAATTCTTACAATATAGATGCCAAACGGCATTATTAACAATATCGTTTACAAGTTGCTTTGTAAATGACACATTTTGCGGGAGACAACATACATTGTGAAAAAATCATGTATAAGCACAATGATTGAGAAAATATTATGTTAAAGTATGAGATTTATTGCCGGTGATTTTAGCGTCATTAGATAATTGTGATTCACATGTTGATACAAGTTAAAAAGTACAGAGTGCAAATTTGATCAAGACTATTCAAACTTTTGGTTCTTAATAATCTCAATAAAATAAGTGAGCAAAGCACACTAAAAAACAAGGGCCCGAGGGCAGCACCCCTTGTAATGAGTTCTAAGAGACGGTAGCCTCTGATGGGGAGTAGTGACTATCTTAATCGTTAAGATACCCACAAACAATAGTTATGACGGGTATAACACTATAACCACCAACGGTTATTATAGATGTGACGGTTGTATAACCACAAACTGGTTTTGACCCTTATATAAAGAATCATTTGGTATGATTTTACGCATTGAATTCTCATGAATCCTGATATTAATTTCACAGAAATTACACACTCATTCAAGAATGTCTTATCCGATTAAGCATATTGTAGTAATACCAAAAAATAATCTTAATCAAAGTGAAGAGAAAGAGAGACGGTTCGTACCAAATTAAAAAAATACAAAATCCGGTAAGGAGTCGTAGTTGGTACGACCACAAGAGGGGGTGGAGGAGTGGAATGAAGAAAAAATTTATAATATTGATGATTATAATACATATACATAATTACATGTCCAAAATGAAGAAAAAAATGTATATCAAGTAATGAAAGTTACATAGGCGGATCAAACTGTCGAACCGTAAAAACCAACCCGTGACATAAACACTCGGGTCACAAACCACTTGACTGACTTGCTTCGACGTGGACAATCTAGCCGACTTCTAACGGTTTCTGGACAGCTTTATTTATTTGCCATGACAGCTTAGTTGCTATAGTACTTTTGTTTTAGAGTTGTAAGAAATTTACTCACCACCCAATCAATCACTAAATACACCATATAGTTGCTAATAATTCCACAAATATTAACAAACCACTCGATGATCACTAAATACCCTGATAAATACACTAATTACAGTTGTTAAGAATTCAACAAATATTAAGTGATGAGGATTACATGCTTTGTAATTTAGGGTTTTAATTATAGTGAAAACTCTCGCTACAATCAGAATCTTTAATTTTAAAACACAAAGATACTTCTATATTCACTTGCTATTGATGTTTACAAATCTCACACTTAAGTTATAAAAAAAGTAAAATAAAAAGTGCTGACGTGTATAATCTACTATTTAACAATAAACAATAAAAGGGAAGAATGATAGTTAATTTGAAGAGCTCATATGAAGTGCAACTAAAGATGCATAGAATCCATCCTTAATATCGATTAGTTTTTCATGATTTCCTTTCTCAACGATGACTCCATTTTTAATAACCGCGATGACATCAGCACCCCTAATGGTCGATAACCTATGAGCCACGACCACTGTGGTCCGGTCAACCATGACCCTATCCAACGCGTCTTGAACCACTCTTTCTGACTCAGCGTCTAGCGCACTTGTGGCCTCGTCTAGCAATAGTATCTTGGGACTCTTTACAATGGCTCTAGCAATTGCTATTCTTTGTTTCTGACCACCTGACATTTGTACTCCTCTTTCCCCGACCATTGTATCATACCCCTACAAATTCACGCATCACTCGGTTCGTGATTACTAATTATTGAATCTTTATTAACGAAGGTAGCAATATTGAGACGTTTACTTATGAATGGGTTGATTTAAGTTATGTTATATAGCAAACATGCCAAAATCAAAATATTATAGCTAAAAATGAACAGGTTGAATGAGTCAAACATGTAGAAGTGCCTACATATGTTATTATGTTATTAATGCATGCAGACTTCTATAATCACTCTGTTTTTCAATGATTAAAATTAATATTATTGTAGCCTTATTGTTTTGCTGTCATAGTCAATGCCATAGCTATCAATAAGAAACTTCCAAATTTAACAAAAAAAAATGCAGGTCAAGCAACCTGACCAACCCATCTCAGTGTGTTTTATAAATGACCAGTCTCAACTCAAAAAAAGAAAAAATTAAAAGGGAAACAGGTCAAATAGAGTGAAAATCACCCAAAGTCTACTTTTAACGAGTTTGTTTGTTCAAAGATTTAGTTTATTCATGTAATAGTATTGTTTTGTAATCATTATGAACACTTAAAAAGAAATTTTAAAAATGTACAAAAACGTGTTTTGGATCAACATAACGAGATACATACATAAAAAAATGACCCATTGCACCTCGGAGTAAGAAAACTTATCAAAAAAGGGGAACGTATCAAAGGGAATGAAAGTCTGACCAAAATCTAACTTTTAATAAGAGAAGAGAATTTAAAACATTAAATAATTTCAAATCAAATACTGTTAACTCTATACAATAGTTCTTATACTATGTATGGTTTATTAAAACATATATAAAACAAACCTTTTTAGGTACTCGATCGATAAAACAAATGAAACTTTTTGAGGACCTAACCACTCATAATTTTATAAGTTCGTATAAATTTGAATAACACAAGCATAGTTTTGGAACTTTATTACCACATTCAATTTAGAATGCAGGGTTTTATTATGATAACCTTTTAACAAGTATCGTCTCTTATACCATTCTTATCCTAACTGTAATAATGTTATCGATGTAATTATAATCGCATATCAAATATAGGTAAGAAACTTCTTTAAAAATGACAGAATTGTTTGTGGATCAACCAACATTCTGTTCAATTCGTCCTTGTTTCAATACGAAAAGTGTATTAACTGGTTGACAACTCTACTTACTTATTAGTCATGAGAAATTGACAAACCTGATGCAGCCCGCTAATGAAGTTGTGGGCATTGGCCAACTCAGAAGCAGCTAATATTTCAGCCTCTGTCGCATCACCATCCTTTCCATAAGCAATATTGGCTCGAATTGTGTCATTGAACAACACGGGTTCTTGGCTAACAAGACCCATCTGTAACCTTAGCCACTTGAGTTGAAATTTGTGTAACTCAGTTCCATCCAATGTGATATGACCTGAATCCGGATTATAAAATCTTTGTAAGAGTTGGATAACCGTTGATTTCCCACTTCCGCTCTCACCAACCAATGCCACTGTCTGTAGGAACAATGCATAGACATTAGCTTTATGAACCGAGTATTGTGACTTAAAGTTGCAATATTCAAATGAATGAATGATTACCTAAAGGTAAAAGAAAATTAACTATCATCTTTTTAACCTAATTTAATATGCTTTTATTTCCATTTCACAAACCAATAATTTTTTTTACAGAAATGTTATTCTTAGTTATCTTAACAAAAATTTTAAATGATGACCACATCCAGGATATTTTATTTAAATACTTTTTATCACTTTTAAAAGACACCCAGTGACACCTCCAAACAACTAATTAATAAAAGAGTAAATTGCATGGGCCATCCATGTAGAATTGAAATTTCATATTTTGTCCCAACTTTTAAGAAATTACTCATTTGGTGTTGTTCGTTTATTCACCGACACCCTTATGGTCTGTGGAAATGAGGAAGAAGGCATGTTGATTGGGGAAAAAGGCAAACAATTAGTGGAGACCGGTGGAGGCAGCAAAAATTTCAACGAAAAAGAAGACTTGGAAAAACGAGGAGGAGACTCGTGACATTATTCGTATATATATTTTTGGATGACAAGGTAAAAAGATTGTTTTACATGAACTTAACAGAAACTTTTAACAACCGATTCATTTGCAGGACCAAAAAAGTGACAGGTGAAATTTCTTAAGTTGGGATCAAATAGTTGATTTCTAAAAAGTTATGACCAAACATGAAATTTTATCTTACCACATGGACCATCCAAGTAATTGACTTGAAAGTGAAGAAAAGTTACCTTGCCACTATGGATGGTTAAGCATAAATCACGAAATATCTCAACATCAGGTCGGGTGGGATATCTAAAACTAACATGACGAATCTTGATTTCCCCTTTGACTGTCTCAAGAGTCGAACCCGATTCATCACTCGGGTCAATTTCTGACATCCGGTCAAGAATTGCGAAAATCGAGATTGCAGAGCTTTTAGCTTTACTTGTATCAGGTGCAAATGAGCTTGATTGAGACACTCCCATTGCCGCCATGGCGAGAGCAAAGAAAACCCTGATTACATCAACGAAATTTGTTTTTCCAGCCTCGATAAACCTGGCTCCAGCGTAAAAACTGATCGCGTACGCACAATAAAGTAAAAAGAACGAGACCCCAAACCCAACCCCACTGATCAAACCTAGCTTAATACCAGTTCGTTTAGGGCCTTCACATTTATTTCTATAAAGTTGCATGACTTTCTCTTCTGCGCAAAAAGACGCTACAGTCCTTATACTCCCAACAGCATCATTCGCCACCTGGCTTGCTTCCTCGTACATCAATTTAGCATCCGCGCTAAACCCTTTCATGAATTGCATCTGAACATACCCATTAGCACTCATTAATGGAATCAAAGCAAGAATTATGAGAGCTAACTGCCAGCAAGATGCAAAAGCGATTACTAAACCAGTGGCAGCAGAGGCTGAGTCTTGAACAATTTGAGCAAGTGCATCACCAACCAACCCATGAAGACTGGCAGCATCTGTCGACAGTCGTGCACCGATAGCACCACTAGAGTTTTCTGGCTTGTCGAACCAACCGACCTCCATGTTAACCACTTTCTCAAAGCATAATGACCTGATCCTTTTTATAAGTTTAGATCCAGCAATAGCGAACAGATAAGATCTCCCTGGATAACTTACAAATGATACTACTCCTAGGATTGTAAACATTAGAGCCCAGAATTTTGAGTCTTGCTTCATTTTATGTGGCGGTTCATAAAATGTTTTCATCATGCTGGAAAGTAGTATGCTAAAAATTGGGTATACTGCACCGTTAATAATAGCAGCTATTGAACCAATAATGAGAACTGGTAATTCTGGTTTGTTAAGATATGCAAGGCGTCGGAGTGGGACCTTTTGGGGGTTTTTAGAGGGTTTTTCTGCTTCATTTTCTGTGGATTCGGACAGTGGGACATTTGTTTGTGGTGATAAACCAATTGATAGAGACCTTGAATGGCGGCTGCTAGATGACCGTCGATAGGATAATTTCTTACTTGATAGACTAGAGAGTTCTTTAATGATTTCTGATTTATTTTGGTCCTCTGAGTTATGATGTTCTGAATCACTGTTAACTTCCTGCAATTTTATAAGTTGAGAGTATGCTCCTTCAGGATCCTGGACTAGCTCTGAATGTGATCCTGGTCAGATTTTCAATTTACAAATTGTCAAAGTTTTGATTCTGGAAAGGATGCATGGTGATTGTTTCTCAAGAAAGGCCCAAACTTAAATATAAATAATACAGGGTGATTAGAAAGAGAGACTGAAGAAAAATCACACCCAACATGAAACTCTTAACATTTATATGGGTATCGTATTGGGTGATACCAGCCCAATTACCCGAAACCAATCCCATACCTGTTTTGCCAACATCAAAAGCAAATATACCAACATACTATATGACCTTAAAAAATACAGTAAATATTACTTTGAAGATAACTTGAAAATACTAAAAAATATAGAATTTTACTCATAAGAGTATATGATATTTCAATTTGGCTACTAGGATGAGCTTAAGATTGGCTTTCGGGTAGAAGTAATCCTCACAGGTAATTTAACCAAATAAGATCATAAACATGTATACTCGACACCTACAGCCCGTGGAGCATCTGACAAATATGGGACCAGTTTTATAATTGTATATGCGCCTAGAATTACTATATCCATCTTATATCTAACCGGTCGCCATACTTAATTAGAAAATATAGACATGGCACCTTATTGGCTTTATTAAGCACATAATCATTCTTGGATAAGCAATCCCTAACACCTCTAAATGTTGGAATAAGTGAATAACACAATAAACTTAAAGACTACCTTTCTCAACTATCTTTCCGCTCTGAATAACTGCAATCATGTCAGCATTTCTGACTGTGCTTAAACGATGTGCAACAATGACGGTTGTTCTATTAACCATTATCCTATCCAAAGCCTCCTGCACAACTCTCTCGGATTCTGCATCCAAAGCACTTGTTGCTTCGTCCAGAAGAAGGATTCTAGGATCTTTAAGAATGGCTCTGGCAATAGCAATTCGTTGTTTCTGTCCACCAGAGAGTTGTGTTCCATGCTCACCAACCATGGTGTCCAATCCCTAAGTTGTATAAACCAACCAAAATTTGATGGAATATTTCAAAAAAGGCCAAAAAAAAGAACGATGTATATGAGAGGTTACCAAAGTATTTAACAATTCTTCCAAAAGGTTACAAATGTATCCGGTTTCGTTTATACCAAATCCCACAAAAAGGCATGCCGAGTATTATAAAATATAACACCTACTTTCCTTTACATCAAATTGTTGTCTTTTGGTAGATTATCTACAAGGATATTTTTTGTCCTTCCATTTTTCAAATGCATTTTCATTATTGGTCTTTTTTTTTACGTTAGCATAAATGAAAGCGAGTACATAAAAGGTTGACCTATAAAGTAAGTTTGATTAATATATGGGTGATGTTAATTAAGATGGTTGTACGGATGAATTACCTGCACATATATTATCCAAATAAAACATAAATTAAATTAATTTCTATCGGGGCCTGGGATTGCTTATTCATTTATTTATCTGTTTATTTTTTTTAAGTTGATGTTTGGAATAAGCCATTTCAAATTGCTTACTCAAAACAGTTGATTTCACGCACAAATAATCAGAATAAGTGTTCACAGAAAATAGCTTATGTTGAATTAAAAACACTATATGAATATATGAAGTTTTAATAAGTTGGAAACCTGTGGTAGTTTATCAATGAACTTAGCAGCATTTGCGAGCTCGACTGCGACTCTAATTTCATCCATAGATGCACCATCTTTCCCATATAAAATATTATCCTTAATGCTGGATGTAAACAGAACCGGTTCTTGGCTAACGAGACCAATTTTCTCTCTAATCCATTTTAGTTGTAGTTCTTTTATATTAACATTATCAATAAGAACTTCCCCTTGTTGAGGATCGTAAAATCTCTCTATTAGGCTAATCACTGTTGACTTTCCACTTCCACTTTGACCAACCAAGGCTGCAGTGGTCCCACTGGAGATGCAAAGTGAAAATCCACTAAATAGTTCTTCATCTGGTCTAGCTGGATATCTAAAATACACATCTTTTAGTTGTATGTCACCACGAATATCACTCAATACTTTCCCCTTTGTGTCATATGCATCTATTTCAGGTTTTCTGTTTATAGTTTCAAACATCTTGAATGCTGCTGCCCGACCAGCAGCAAATGCACTCAAACAGGGAGATGCCTGTCCAAGTGACCTGTAAAAGACAATTTTATTAATAAAATTAAAAATTTACAAGTTAAATGTTGAGGTGAGAAATGGGAAAGTTGGGTAATCGGTCATAATGGGTAAACATTCTTGACAGGTTGAAATGAGTTAGGTTGGGTTGGGTTGGGTTGACTGGAAACATGTTTTCTTAGAAAAAGTTAAGTTTGTTATGTAGTTAGTTTGTATATAAAATCAATTACAAAAATTATGTTGTTTCAGTAATAACATAATTTATTGAATGTTTTATACATTCAAAATGCATTTTAGATGACTTTCTATCCCTTGGACCCTTTCTAACCAGTTGAACCATTTCCATCGAATCTAATTTTTACCCGATGGAGAAAACATGCCCCGACCTGGCCCACCTCTACTTAATTGGGTAAAGATAGAAAAAAAATCTCCTTACATGGATCCAGTCAGCACAGCAATAACTACAGTAACCACATCTCCACCAGTGTACCCCCTTTCTAGTATCATCTTTGCACCATACCAGACAGCCATCGCATAACTACAGAACAGAATGCAAACCATTGATCCAAGACCAAGGCCTGCGATCAGGCCTTCATGAACACTAGCATTATAAGCATCAATAAGTGAATTATTGTAATCTGCAACTGCCTTTTTCTCCCCTGTGAAAGAAGCAACCTAGAAGAAAAAGAAAATGGTGATCCGTACAGTCTTAATCATAAATGGCCTAGAACTTCATATGTTTTTGTTTAGATACAATTTCATACATATCATTTCTAAGAGTTCACAATTTCATAAGATATATACTTAATAAAATTAATATATTCACAAGAGAACTTAATGCCCTTTGATGATGTAATAACATTCATTTCTTATTTGTTTATTGAGTGAAATAGACTGTTATAGGTAACTGAATTTATTAATTTATAGTGGAATGGGTTAATATTTTTATGGTGTTTTGAATAGAATAAATATAACATTATAACTTAAAATGTTATGTCATATTTTCCTTTCAGAACAGTAATAATATCATTTTTGCTAAATTTATGCCCCTTCTGTTTCAACGACTAAGTAACTAAATTATTTTACCTATAATAAAATAGATTAGTAAGATGTCTTTAGTGTTTTGAAAGGATATATGTGTATAACATTTAGAACAGTATGCATGTTATGTATGAAATTTAAGCATTTAAAGTCACACATACAAAAATAAGTTTTTTATTTATTTTATTACCGTCCTGATTGAGCCAATTGTCTGCTCGACTATGGTGGCTGCTTTAGCATAAGCTGTTTGGCCTTGTGATGCCATTTTGGCTACCATTACTGACATAACCGAACCAGATATTACCATGAGAGGAATTGAGGTTAACATCACAAGTGTAAGAAGCCATCCCTTGGCAAGTGCTACCACAAAACCTCCCACAAATGTCGAAAATAGCTGTGTGAATTTTCCAACCTGTAAGAGATAAACATTTTAAAGGTTTTATTAGAACTGCTATGGCTCATGGTTTTCATTGCATTCATTAGAATGTTTATTGTGTCCTTTGGTTTCCATTTTCATTCATATACAACTGTGTTCTAGGCATTTCATATCTAAATGAGTCAAAATGGAAAAACAAATAGTAAATATCAGAAATTTTCATAATATCAGAAATTGAGAACTCTAGCTCAATCCATCAGTACAATTGAATCAGAAGAAGTTGAGAATTCAACAAAATTTAATCCTCACAATCAACAGATATGCAATCAAATGAAGATTCTAGAGACTGATTAATTCAGAAACTTCACCATCAAAGTTCATCACTGTTTTACTCAATCGCAAACTAATTCAGAAACAATTCAACAAAATAAGAGTTATGCTTACTCCAATTAACTCGTATGTAGTAACTTCAAACTACAATCCACCGTCTGAACCTATCAATCGCTCTATTGTCGACAGCAAATGCCATATCGATCTACGGTTCAGTCGTGTGTTATCACGATGAGAAATCCTATTATTGTTGATTCGCATCTCTATTTTACTTTTAAGTGTTGGATCTGCATCGATCATCATCAAATTTCTGATGAACAGAACGACGGTAGTGGAGAAATATCGATAGTTCCTTTTTGAACGATTCACGGCGGTTCTTCCAAAAGCGGTTCCCACCGCCGCTCCGGCTGAACCTTCATCTTCTCCGGCAGCGATTCCGATGATATGGAGAGGAACATCGATGAATATACTGTTTGGTAGGCAGGACCTTTTTTTAGGATTATAAATTGAGTCTCCTTTATACGTCGTGTATGGTCCATACGTGATGTACAGGATCGAATACACTGAAAACGAAAAAAATTCAGGGGCTGTCGGAGAGCTATACGTCTCATATAACCTTATACGACCCCCCCTATACGACACATATAGAGCTATACGACGCGTATAGCGAATTTCGACATTGACTACGAGGAAAAATTTAGGGGTCGTCAGATGGCTATACGACACATATAACCCTATACGACACATACAGCCATATACGACACATACAACCCTATACGACCCCCTCTCTATACGATGCGTATGAGGTTATACGACACGTATAGAAATTTTGAAGTGTTGATTTAAAATATTAGGATGTCTATTTAACCAAACCCTTTTTTAATGGTTTAGCATGGTTCAAAACTCTTATTGGTTTAATATTTAATCATTTAAAACTTACCTAACATTCCCTTAGAGAATACATATAAGTTATATCTCATATTTGGGATTTATCTTTTTATTATATAAAATAGTAACTACGGATACCACATGACATAAAATGGTAACTAGAGATGTCACATGATAATACTATATTCACTCTTAACAAAATTTTCTCGTTTATATCTTTTATTAAATAACTCAATTAATTACTAATTATATTTTCTAACTAGGTTAGTATTCTATGTATTAAACTTTTGTTTTACAAAAAATATAATTTTTAAATAATTTGTTTTAAGAAAAATGATCTTTTATAAAACTTCATTGTATTCTTTATTTTATAAAACTTTAATTATAAAAAGTGTGCTTTACATGAAAAAAAGTTTTTTATTTAGTAACTATATATTATTATATTTAAAAATGGTATTTGTAATCTTATTAGTATTAAATATTATTATCAATAATACAAAGAAATGAGTAATCTAATGTAGAAATTTTTTGTTTATTAAAAAACTTTAGTTTGTAATTATTATGGTTGTTTTAATAAGACTGTTTTTAAAAAATTCACCTTTTATAATTTTTTTTAAAATAACCGTTTTAAAATATTTTGTTTCAAAAAATTTAGTGTTTTTGAAAATTTCGTATTATATAAATATTTTATTTTTTTTTTATTTATATTTTAGTAAAAAAGATGTAACTTTTAATTTCCTTAATAAAATCTATTTTTAAAAAAGGTAGCTTGATTTAAAAAAAATTAAATAAGAGAGAGAAATGTAGTAATTAATAAAATTGATTTTTAATAACAAAGAGAAATTAGTTTGAGTATTTAAATTGCAATAATACTTTTTTGGAGGAAAAATTATACGAGGATGTGTATAAGAAGAACATGTGGCCAAAAAATGGGTTCGGAGAAGGACGTGTGGCAAAAAAAACTTTCTTTTATATAGATTTATAGATTATAGATTATAGATTTTATTTTTTTATTATAAGCTATCTTAATGGTTCATACATCTTAATAGTTCAACACTTAATGGTTCAGACCTCTTATTGATTCAGCATTTATTCAATCAGATCTTGCCAAACAGCCCCTAAATGAAGATATTTTTCTCAACAGCCCCTAAATGAAGATATTTTTCTCAAGTAACTTTTAAAAAAATAAGCAATCTGAAACACCCCTTACACCTTCTATTAACTCCCCAAAATTTTAAAGTATGCATTTTTTTGTCATTTTACGTTTTAGTTTATAAACTAATTCAATCACTTTTTTAAAAACTTCTTTTGAAAAAGTCATAGGTTAATACGTTCTTTTTATCAAAAGTTATTTTCAACAAAAAAAAGCAATCTCAAACACGCCCTTTGTTGGAAACCTGTTTTCTTGCACCATTAAACAATTACGTCACGACACTTCTGAGCTTACTCGAGGTCCCGTGAGATAATGACATGACAACAAATTAACAGGTTTGTGTTTGATCTTAACAATTTTCATGTCATTAAAATGTCAAAATGTTTAAGACACCATAAAAATCGTGTCTTGACAGGTTAACGCACTTGTTCAAACCTGTTTATATTTTTAACTTATTTGAAATAATTATATATATATATATACACACACACACATATATATACATACATTTATATATATATATATATATACATATATATACATACATTTATATATATATACACATATATATACATACATTTATATATATATATACATATATATACACATACATGCACGCATACATATATATAAATACACGCATACATATATATACATACACGCATACATATATATACATACACGCATACATATATATACATACACGCATAAATATATATACATACACGCATACATACATAAATACATACACACATACATACAGACATACATACACGCATACATACACGCATACATACACGCATACATACACGCATACATACATACACGCATACATACATACATACATACACACATACACATATACATGCATGCATACATACATACATCGCATACATACATACATACATACATGCATGCATGCTATACATGCATGCATGCTATACATGCATGCATGCATACATACATAGACGTACGTACGTACGTACGTACGTACATACATACATACATACATACATACATACATACATACATACATACATACATACATACATACATACATACATACATACATACATACATACATACATACATACATA
>BJCM01206472.1:0-29863 GCA_018326385.1 Flaveria bidentis | reverse complement strand
GAAGGTTAAATGGCTTAGGAAGAGTAAGTACTTCCGAAGCCACTTATACTTCGGAAGAGGCTGCTTCTTCCAAGGCTTGGAGACTTCTTCTTTTCATCATACTTCGGAAGTGGTCTTCAGTTTATTCTGCTAAGTCATGAACTTCGGAAGTATGCACTTGTGTTCGGAAGTAGAGTTCTGTCTTTGGAAGTTGATCTTTCTCTTTGTCTTCAGAAGAACTCTACAACCTTCGGAAGTTCCATGTTAAGCTTCGGAAGCCTTTGCATGCAGCACTAAAAATAACTTAAGTGACATAGTTTTGGTTGCATTAGGCTTCTTCTTGATCCAACAGTTTACAACAGGAATGGAAAAATAATATATAAAGTGAGATGAACGTGTGAACATGATATTCGAACATGAATCTTCAATCCTTGATCCTAGGTTTGTTTAAATCACTTAAAAGATCTTGGTTTCCGTAAGTATTATTATTTATTTATAATAATAATTATTATTGTTATTATTATTATTATTATTATTATTATTATTATTATTATATTTTATTTTATTTTTATTTTTTTGTGTGTACTTGGGCTTACTATGTGAATAACCTGTTTAAACAGTTGATTGTGGGCCTGAAGTTCAACAAATGATTCAAACATCATCTGATGTGGGCCTTTTCTTGTTTTCTCTCGTGGGCTTTGAGGTGATCTTGCAATTTGTAGCTGTGTCATGGCCCAAACATGTGGGTTGTTTTGTTTGATAATCTGTTTAAAAACACCAGATAATAACTGGTGGCTTTTCATATTTCATACTTGAAGTTTGAGTGTTTTGTTACTCGGAACGGAACCGATTCCATTCGTTTTGTAACCCAGGAATCGGTCGGTTCACACCTGTTTGGACCGGATTTATTAATTTAACTTTTTAAAAATATTTAAATTGGAGTATTTGACATAAGATTAATGTTTAATTTTATATAGAATTATAAAATACTTATATTGATTTAATATCATATACATATAAATATAACGTTTGATTCGGTTTTTTAAATCTGATCCGACCACTTGCCTAGTAAGATAAGAGGTTTGCCCCCCGATCTCAGCGTGATGTGCAAAGATTCAAAGGAACAACATTAATTGAGTTAGTATTATAATTCAATTCATTTGATTTTTTATATTTAAATTTATTTACTTATGAAGTAAATAAATGATTTTAACACTTAATAAGTAAAACAAACTCCAATAAAAATTGACAAATCATAAAATCAATTTGAAGTTTTACTCATAGTTCTCATAAAATCATTATAGTTTGCTAACTCTTAAAACTTATAAAATTCAGATATGAGCCAATAAGACAAAGTATTTAATGAAAAGTAATAAAAAACTATTTAAAATATATGAAACTATTGTTACAGATTATGTATATTTTAGATCATATCATCAACGAAACTTCATACAATTCTCTTTACATATTTAATCATGTCAATATCAGTGCTATAGCATGCGCCCACCACCATCTAGTTTCGGACACAATAAGTGTTAGCTAAAGCTACAAAGTATTATATAACTAATTGTAAGGATAAATTATTTAAAAATGAATGTAAAATGATAAAAAGTAAACTTTTTTTTGAACGATTAACGAATAATTATTAAGTCCGGTCACCCGGATAAACCCATTGGCGAAAGGTCACCCAGACCCGCGAACACAAACAACGCTGGTGACCCGGCTCACCTACCATTCTATAAAAACCCAATCACCCAAAGGCTCACTATGATGAAACCTTTGGTCCACTTATTGACATAAGGTACTTCATCTCTAGGTCGGATTTTATGGTGTATGCTTTGAAAATTATTACAATTAAAATAATTTAAAACAGTTAAACTAACTATTAACCTCCTAGATTTTTATTTAAGTGTTTTATATTAATAATAAGGATCGGTTAAGGAAATTATGTGCTAATTAGATATATTTCGGTCAATTTTAAATCTCAATGAAAATAAAAACAAACTACACGTTACTTAAACTTTATCCCCCTTTGTTCACGTGGAATAACTGTCGCTTTCATGTGCCCAACAAAAGTTACTTATGCCAAACTACCATCTTATCTATATTGGCCATTACAATTCAAATAAATAATTTTAGACCCTACACTTGGTATTTTTTTAAATTCTTATGAGACCTTTACTCATCAATCTTATCCATATTTCAGCACATCATTTGAGTTTAAACTTTTCTTCTAAATAAGCACTTACCATTTAGAATAATGAGTTTTCCTTGTTTTTATTTATATCAACTATATTCATCAAAATAATTAATATTTGGTAAATCTATTCTTCAATCTCATATCAACACACATTAAATTCATAAAACTATTTTAGCATATCAAAATTCTTTAAATTAAAATAAAAACTATCATTAAAAGTTTAATCCGTTTTTACTGTTCATAATATCAAATCATATATTATAAGCGTTTAAGTATACCATAAGCTTCTTAACAAGGCTTCGTTAACTTATCTTTTAGAGTAAATTACCATTTGCATCTCTGACGTTTGTTCATTTTAACCACTTGCATCTCTGTTATTTTAAAATTGTCATCCAGCCCCTAACGTTTCATGTTATCTTCATTTGAGTCTATACGTTTTATTTTTATCTCCATTTGAGTTTAAATGAGTAACACTGTTAATGTTTCTGTTAAAATTATTATTAAAATGACGAAACTACCCTTAAAATTAAAACACACATCTTCTTTATTGCATCGTCACCATTCACCACCACCATATCCTATGACCACAACCACCAACGTCACTCACCACCGTAACCACCCACGTCATTCACCATCGTAACCACCCAGGTCAGTAGCTAGGTGTTGTATAATTTGGGGCTTTTGAAACCAAATTAGGGTGCCATTGTTAGATCGAACTACTCAACCCATACCTAATCCTATCGACTTCAACCACCATCATCATCTACTACACCAGAAGAACAACCATCATCATCACCGCCGACTTCAACCACCACCATCAAGCAACGTCTTCCCTCCACTTCAGATCGAAAAAGACTTCTCCTTCACCATTGATTCTTAGATCTATTAAGGCGTTGGTGGCCGACGATGTAGATCTAGTGATGTTTGGTGACCGAAGATAGAGATTGGGGTGTTTGGTGGTCGGCGATGAAGCTGTCATGGTGTTTGGTGGCCAGCGATGACCTGTGATGGTATTTGATGGCCAGAGATGTCGTTGTGGTGGTGTTCGGCATACCCGTCTCCAAAAAACAATTTTGATATCATCTCCTTCATCTAATCTCACATCTTCATCTTTATCTTCATCTGCTTGTTTATGTTCATCTTCTTGTTGTTCACCATTACCTCCGGCGTTGATCGGTGACGGAGTTCGTTTGGGTATGGGTCCGGAGCCGGAATTCAGGCCGGTCCTGAAGGATCCGCTGCTGCGTTGGGAAGAAGATGAGGCACGGTGGGATTTGAGGAGCGGGGGTGGGTGGTCGGAGACGGGTATGTCGAACATTTTGCCGAGTTCGCCAGACTTCTTGATGTCGTCGCCGGTGTAGGGTATGGCTGGAGAGACGATTGTGGGTTGGCATTCTTTGTGGTGTTCAGGTCGACCCGATACGTAAAGGCCATTGCTGAGCTGGTGCGATGGGATTCTGCTACCCATGTTTGAGATACAATAAAGTGGTGGAGATAAAGAAGAAGAAGAAGAAAAGGGTGATTGTGTGGGTGAATTTGGTTATGAAATTGCAGAAAGATGAAAATTTTCTTGATTGAAGAAAGTGGTTTGTAGCAGGTCTGATTGTGTGGTTCTTAGGGACATTTTAGTCTTTTTATAAAAGAACTAACGGAAAAACTAACGGTGTTAGGCTTTTGGATACAAATGGATATAAAAATGAAACGTTAGGGGTCAGATGATAATTTTGAAACCATAGGGATGCAAGTGGTTAAAGTAAACAAACGTCAGGGATACAAATAGTAATTTACTCTATCTTATATATTCTTGTAAAGGTACAATATGCCCTTCAACTTTACGCAGACTTATCATTTAAACCATATACTTTTTCATTTGTTTTTTAAATTTTTTATTCACCCAAATTTAACGATTATTCCACTCATAGTTATTGTTTTTATTTTGTTTATCCGTATAACATTAAAAAAATTATATGTTATATATCCTGAATATTCTTTTGGGTCTTTTTAACTTTTATCTATGTTTTGGTGTCAATTTTATAAAGTTGCAAGCCGTTAAAGTTGTTCCAAAGTTTCTTTTTTTTTCTTTTTATAATTTGTTTTGTTTTCCCTTAGAACCTTTAATACAATATGTTTTATAAAATTTCGGACGTTTTAACATGATTATTTTTATCATGATATATAAAATTTTAGACGTTTTAACTTGATTATTTTTATCGGCGAAACCGGGTCATAAAGATATTAACAGGTTAACACCCTAGTCGCAACGCGTGGATTTCACCAACTAATTTTATATACAAACAAGTTTTTCTTATTAATTATCTATCTTATTTTTATATTGTTACTTTATTTTCTTAAAATTTACGATAGATATGATATTTCAAATGAAGCATAAAAACATAAAAAGATTACATTCATGCTACAAAGTAAAATTTTAATTGGCACAAACATTGTCGTATAAATAAACACACGGGTAATTATTCAAACATTCATCTAAGGGGTGTTTGTCAATCTTTTAATCAACCTTTTAATGGTTCAAATGTTTGAATAGTTCAACATTTAATAGTTCCGATTGTTTATTTCACGAGCAAATGTCTGAATGATTAAGATATTTGCTTTTGAATGGTTAAAAATTATATAAATGCTGAATGGTAAAGAAGTCTAATGCTGAATGGTTAAGAGATCTAATGCTGAATGGTTAAGATGTTTAATGCTGAATGATTAAAACATCTTATCTGAATTTGTTAGAAATTTGCATTTAAATAATTAGATAATATATTAATTTTTAATCATTCAGAAATTACAAAACAACCTTTAACTTGAATTTAATTATACACTACAATTAATTTATACCTAACCATTACATATGCGACTTTAACTTAACTTAAGAGGTACTTTTGCCGCTATGTTTATGACATATTTAGAAAGGGACTATAAAATAACATGTGTGAAATATGTGATTCTGTAGAAAAAATATCTTTGAATTTTCAAAAATAATATTTTCTTTAGAAAGAAAAAAACGCAGACATGTATGGCCATAAACGAAACAGTCTCAAGATTATTTCTTTCATTATTCATGCCTTCAAGTTTCCATTTCCATTATTTTCTTCTCTTTTCCTTCACACACACACAAACCCATTTTGATCATCATTCTTCACTAAATCAATCAATATACTAACGCAACTGATTACCAACACTTCATAATCTTTAATCGATTCAACTCCGATTTTGTATCCAAAGCCTCTTCAATCAGGTAATTTTTGGTGGGTTTTCTTTAGATTATCTTTAGTTTTACCGTAAGTTGGATCGTGTTGTTCAGAACCCTACTCCCAAATTCTGTTTGATTGTTTGTTTTCAAATGGGGTTTAACGATTTAATGGAGAAAATGAGAAATCTTGAATTTGAATTTTATTGTTGTACTGTATGGTGGATGTATTGTAGAAGATGATTCACGTTTACCAAGGTTAAAAGGGGTTTTCTGTTAAAAGGGGTTTTCTGTAATCGTGATTTGAGTGTATGTATTTTGGGTTAAATTAGGTTTAATTAGCGTACTGTATGTGATTTGAGTACATGAGGTTGGTGATTAATTAGGGAGTTGAGATTTATATTGATTTGGGTTTAAGGGGAAGTTGACGTTATCATGCAAATGATATTCAGATTGCTACAAGAACAATGCTTTAATTTTGTAATTGAAAAAGAAATTCTTGTTAAGTATGCCTTTATGTTTGATGTAATTTTAAGAACCAGTTTCAGGGTTTAAGATTTTATCCTCGAAGGCTCTTAGCGCCTTGATCTTGATGTTTTTCTAACTGTGAGAATCTGTTACCAGAAAAGTCATGAAATACACCAGATCAGGTAAAATGCAGCTTGCGTGGGCAGGGGGTCTTTAAGAGAGTTAAAGGCGAAATTAATCTTGATGTTTGATATGGCCAAATTACTATGTTGATCCTGTAAACGAAGATTTGAAGCTGCATAATATAGTTTTGAACTTTTTATGTTCTTTCTAACAGAAGTGGAGGACTAGAGTGATTGAATTTGGTACAATTATTTCTTTTTTGCTTGGATACTTGAACTGTAATGGTTGCAATGGGCTCTTCTGAAGCAATGCTGCAAGTGTTAAGTGGGGCTGCACCTTCTATTAAGTCTGACTCAGCATATTATTTTGGATCGGTTATAAAATACAAAAAGAAAAGCGGCTCAAATGTCAGCCGGTTGTTCAAGTGCTCAAGTATTTATCACCAGTTTCCTAGAATTCCTACCATTCGATTTGAAAATTTAAAAAATAGACGATTTGAAAGTTTCAGTTGTAACTGCCAAAATGCTGAAAGTGTTAGTGGATTTACTACTGAAAATGAGAACGGTACATTGTTTGTGGAAAACGCTAAAGAGTTTAATACATTTCAAGAAATGGGTAATTCCCCAAATCTCGTGGGTTCAGAGGACATTCTTAAGTTCAAGAAAGACAATGAGAGTTCGTTATCTGATATGATTGAGAAAGAAGCGTGGGATTTACTGCGTGAATCCGTAGTGACCTACTGTGGTAGTCCTATTGGAACAATAGCTGCAAACGACCCAACAAGCTCCAGTGTTCTTAACTATGATCAAGTTTTCATTCGTGACTTCATACCTTCTGGTATAGCTTTCTTATTAAAAGAAGAGTATGATATTGTCCGAAATTTCATCCTTCATACACTTCAATTGCAGGTAGTTAATAGTTCATCTTCCATTTTCCATCTTTTATCTAATTTTCTAATTAGAATGCACAGATAATGCTACAAGTTTAGCTTTAGATCATCAAGAATGGGGCCCAAATGGGTTGATTTGGGTTGTGTCGTATCTCAAACGGGTCAGTTCAGAATAATTAGCTTAAAATGGGAACCGGTTAAATGATTGCATGGGTTGAAAGTCACCCGTAGTCTATATATAGCTCATACAACCTCCTAAATCGTTTGTGCAAAGATTTAAGTTAGTTTTGTAATAATATTGGGTTTTTATCATAACTAGCACATTTATAATTTCTAAACCAAAAGAAATAATGGTCCCAAATGACCTACTTCATTTTGGTCTACACAAAAAAGTTACATGTTTTGACCCGTAACCCATTTCATTTTCCCACTTTTACCTTTGTGAATCTTCCTTGTATTCCTGAATTTAAAAAATTGGTGTTTTGCTAGATTACACTATGTGCTTAAAAAATTTGAGAAGTAATGATTATAGTTCAATTTTTTTTTTTGTTTTGTAGAGCTGGGAGAAAACCATGGATTGTCATAGTCCTGGCCAAGGATTAATGCCTGCAAGTTTCAAGGTTCGTACGGTACCACTTGAGGGTGATGACACTGCAACCGAAGAAGTATTAGACCCTGATTTTGGAGAGGCTGCAATTGGTCGTGTTGCCCCTGTTGATTCTGGTAATTATTTCAAGGTGTTTTGATTTAATTTTTAAATATGATTATATGATTTTGAATAATCAGAATCAGATAATCAGCTGTAATAAAATTGGATGTAGGTGATACTTTTTCAGGATGACCAGTTCAAAACACAAATCTTTGTTCATATGTTTTATTTTGTTTTTTCAGGATTATGGTGGATTATATTGTTACGTGCATATGGAAAGTGTTCTGGAGATATGTCGCTGGTGGAGAGAATTGATGTTCAAACTGGAATCAAAATGATTCTAAAGTTATGTCTTGCTGATGGTTTTGATATGTTTCCTACTTTGCTGGTGGCTGATGGTCCGTGCATGATTGATCGTCGTATGGGAATTCATGGTCACCCTCTTGAAATTCAGGTAATGAAGATTGTTGGTGTTTGTCTTTGACACCTCTTTTCAGAATAATTGTTCGACAATTTGTCAAGAATATCCTTCAACGAAGGCAAAACAAACGAATCTCTACTTATAAAAGGACCAATTTGGCATGTGTTTTATTTCAAACGGATTATACAATTTTAGCTAGAGGGAACGGGTCAAACGGGTAATAGTCAACCAACGTCGTGTTTTAATGCATGCAACCATCAAATTCATTTTTATTCAAAAGGTGATTATTGTTATTGTAACATTGGTTATGTAATCATAATTATCTCATTGGTTATAAGTTAAAAGTGTACTAGGAAGTGTTTGTGGGTCGACCTAACGTGCCTGCATCAATCTATTATAAAATGGCCCATTCCATCTTGAACCTGTTTTTTCCTGTTACCAAGCCCGTTTGACCCTATATCTTGCCACCTTTAAGAAAAAAATAACCCAATTCAACTACAGATGAATCTTGGTGCACCATGTTGACCATTTAAGGGTGATTACTATCTTATGATTGGTATGACATAACCTATGATTTCAGGCCCTATTTTATTCTGCATTAATGTGTGCACGCGAGATGCTTGCACCAGGGGATGGATCAGCAGACCTAATAAGAGCCTTAAACAATCATCTTGTTGCATTATCATTCCACATAAGAGAATACTATTGGATAGATTTGAAAAAACTTAATGAAATCTACCGTTACAAGACTGAAGAGTACTCTTATGATGCTGTCAATAAATTTAACATTTACCCTGATCAAATCCCTCCATGGCTAGTAGAATGGATGCCAAATAAAGGAGGTTACCTTATTGGAAACCTACAACCAGCGCATATGGACTTTCGGTTTTTCTCGTTAGGAAACTTTTGGTCAGTAGTCAGCAGTTTAGTGACTGTTGACCAGTCAAATGCAATCTTGGATCTTATTGAAGCAAAATGGGCTGAGCTAGTGGCTGATATGCCTTTCAAGATTTGTTATCCTGCTCTTGAAGATCAAGAATGGCAGATTATTACCGGCAGTGATCCTAAAAACACGTGATAATTTTTTCTTAATATTAATTTTCTATTTTTAATTTAATATCAAAACTGTTGATTTCTCTAAAATTTCGTATCTTTTGTGGGATTTTGCAGGCCTTGGTCATACCACAATGGAGGTTCCTGGCCCACTTTGCTTTGGCAGGTACGTATCTACTCTTTTGAGTTCAAATTAACTATATGTGATATTTAATTTTATTACCAAATTTGTGAGCAAATGAAAATTCTTGATTAGTATCCTTCACTTGGTTATAAGGAGGTATTTGGAAGTTTTGTTTCAATAGTGATTATGTGATACTGAATAATTAGAGTAAGATGATCAACTGTAGTAGATGCACAATAGAAAAAATGTTAGATCTATGTTGACAATTCAAGAAATTAATAGATGAAGTTATCAAAAAAGACACTTTTGTTGTGAAATGAGAGTAAATGCCTTTGAAATAAGGTTAAATGAAGGGGTAAATAGGTGATTTTGTTTTATCTTTAATAATCAGTTTTGTTGCGACTGCTTTGAAACTAATTATTGACCCTTGAATAATTAGATAATTAAAAGCAGAAGTTGTTTATGAACACATTAAAAACAGTTCAAAAACACAAATCCAACCAGCCACAAAATTGCATTATCTGAGAATTTTGAATATGGTAAACAGTTGGTTTGACTCGAAAGTCAAAACATACCTGATGCCTCCAACAATGGATGAACTTAGTGTGCAATTTTCTATCTACAGCTTACAGTGGCATGCATCAAGATGGACAGACCAGAGATCGCAGCAAGAGCTGTCAAGATAGCCGAGGGGCGTTTGGCTCAAGACAAGTGGCCTGAATACTATGACACCAAAAGGGCACGGTTCATAGGGAAACAATCACGCTTATTTCAGACATGGACAATTGCAGGGTATCTTGTATCGAAACTGCTCCTTGCAAACCCGGAAAAAGCCAAGATTTTGATGTCAGATGAGGTTTCTGAGCTTGCTACTGCCTTTTCTTGCATGATCACTTCTAACCCGCGAAAGAAACGGGGTCCCAAGAATTCCCAGAAGTCATACATCGTATGAAAATGAAAAGGTTCACTGGTTATCACATCAACATTCTATAAACCATATATATATTTTTAACAATCCTGTTCTTGAAGATTTATAGCATCAACCCACCAGTAGTTTTTTTTATGGTGGATAAGTCGATTTGGTTTTTATATATAGATTATACAGTTAAGGAGTGAGGCTTTGTGCCACACGATTAGTTGATTTCGTTCATTTTCAACCCTCTAAAGACATGTATTTATGTACTTTGCTCTTGTACATCATGAAAGAGGTGAAACCAAAACCACCAACTGGTTTTCTAGGTTCTCTCATCTTACTTTAACTTGGTTGTATAAATTCGCAATTTAGTAAGAACACTCCCTTCGAAATTCCTTATGGTAGAACCATCACCAAGGAGCAGTTAAGAACACTCCTTTGGAGAATGCTTCAATATTCAAACTCGATTCCAAACTTCCAGGATTGACAACAGGCATGTGCTCTTTATGAGTCGAGAATCATTGGTCGAAATTTAAACTACGATGAGCCAATGAATGATTCACATCATGCAACTTGACATAATAAAGATGAAAGCCAATGGTGTCCAAGAAATCACAATACAACAGTTATGTTTTGCACTTATTTAATAGCAAAATACTGAATGTTACAGCCATTGGATAGTTTAAGATTTACAGTCACAATACCAAATTCAAAAGGAAAAAAAAAACCATTTAGTACACAGTGATTAAGCAGTAGCTGATGCTCCTTCAGCTGGCCAAAACTCGGTTTTCTTCCCAGTCTTGGAAACTGTCTGCAGAACAGCATCGGGCTGTACATTACCCTTCACAGTCACCTTTTGTTGTTCCAGATCAATGTCAAAAGTTTCCACCCCTGAAAAGAGAAAAATAAAAATAAAATAATTAATACACAGATGAACTTATATCAACCTTTAAGTTGGAAATCTTGAATATTGTTTTCCAGAAAGGAAATTTTCTCTCTATTCTGTGAACATTTGATTAGATAAAACTTGATTTTATAAAGCATGATGCACTCTGAGGTGTTTAGGTCACAAAAGCCAATGTATCACTCTCATCTCTTTTAGGTATCATCCTTTTTATCAAGTAAACCATTCATAATCACTTCAATTTTCCGTCGCTTTTACACATCAGCCTCTTGACAGAGTTATAGACCCTAGCTTTGACTATAGTGTACATGAAGCCCCTCCTCAAAGCACTGGGGCACTTTTCAAAATTCAGATTGTCTCGTGCCTCAGGCTGTGTGCTTCTTTTAAAACCAAGAAATATAAAACTAAAAAAGATGTATAACTAACCTTCCATTTTGCTAAGAACCCTCTTCACCGCCCCAACACAGCCACCACACGACATGCCAACCTTAAGAACGACGGTCTGCATTGCCATTCAAACATAAACAAGCACTTCAGCTCTAGAATAGGCAACTATTTATTATTCTGTGGGATATTTGATTTAAACTGGAGTCATATACGTTCTACCAGAACAACTGAACTCTCATATAACAATACTATAAAAGATCAATTTTAGAATTTTACAAGCAGAAATCTCTAACCAAATAGCAAAAAGATGACTCCTTTCAAATGAACCATGAATTATAATTTAACCAGTGACGAAAATTGAACCTTAATCCACTAGAATTAAGCCCAAAGTTTTGGTTATAGCATAATACATCAAATTGAAGACTAGTTTGTAATTTGCGATTTCATCTCAGACCCAACTCACAACCATCAATCCATTTTTGGATGATTCATTTTAAGCAGAGAACCACGAGAACCACAATAAGCACTCAATACGATTTTGCATCACATCTAAAGATTCATGTAAATGATACTCTAAAATTGGTGACTTGGTTCTATGTTAAACTTTTCTTTATAAATAGTATCACAACTCATAAAGCTTCAACAAACAACACAAATCAAGATCCAGAATAAGCCCATGAATGTTTATCTTCTTCAATACCCAACAACATAATTACTCACAGAAAGAAATTTTACCTAAACTTATATAATACTGATTAATCGGGTTTCAAATCGATCGAAAAGTTAAGTGTTCGTGATGGTAACAGAAACCCTCAATCAGGATCATAATCACCCGATCCAACAATTGAATTTGGTAGAATCAAATGAATTAATAGCATAAACAGATCAAATAAACATGTAACCCTAATTTGATTGCGAACAAAATTGAGACGACGAAGAGATATTATGCACCTGAGACATTGTTGTTGGAGTTTGAGTTTGGTGATATGATTTTGAGAAAAAGATAATAATTTGATTTTTGCAGTGGGTATGGGCGAAATGAACGATTGTGGGTGATGTTTAAATAGGGGTTAACGATAAAGAAAGTGAAAGGGGTGATATGATGTTTTATTAGCTTTGATTTTTCGTTTTCTCGACGTTTTTTTAACAAAGGTAACACTACTCGTTGTCGAGGGCATGAAGGGGGAAGGACCCGCGTGGCTGCTCATCCTAGTCACGAACACCGCAACAGAGTGGGCGCGATGGGGGTGGCGTGAGGGGCATCACGAGTGAAATGTAAACGTTAGGATATGTGGATAGACTGATAGAACCCATCACGACACACGTGATAGAGCCCTGATAAAAACCGTTCACAACAGTCTAAGATTTGTTTTTATCACACTACTTTTAGATCTTACAAGTGATTAGAATTATATTGTATGTATTTGTTTGTTTAGTTTATTTATGATCATGATCATAATTATTGATGAAATTGTGGTAGGAGGCTCTTTGGAGTTGGGGTAATCATTAATGTGCATTTTTCTCCAAGTGTCTAAGTATAATTCAAAAGGTACGATGCTATTCCAAGATAGTATCATTATTTAGTTAGTTTTGTCTAAGGTGTCATGAATATAAATGGTTAGTATGTGTAGCAAAACTTTACATATACATAACAAAAGTATAAACCCAACACTTTTTTAGTGTTTTATCTATTTTGATGTGTTAATAGGTCGTTGCTTTTAACTCTTAATTGTAAAACTTTTAAAAATCCACATTACACTTTTCCTTTTTCACAAGTGGTTGATTAGGGTTTGCATCATATTAACATCATATGGTAGGTTACAATTATTTATTACTTCACTTATGCAACTTTCATATCTTTATGAGATTATTAAGCTACTCTTTGGAGACTTACATGTTACATCCATCCATGACAATTTTTCTTCGCATGTGATTAATTACTTCTTTAGTGGTTATGTTGTAAGTCGTTCTACTTCGTACAATGTGATAAAATACATAAAATAAGTTATGAACATGTATAAATAAAATAATAAATAGTTAATGATTAATAAGTAATAAACGAGTCGGGCCAAAGTTACTGTTGAGCATCATACTTGAATGTTAGAAATAGAGCTCACATATGTTAAACAAACTAATCTTGAACCTGGTGAAGCTCTTATCGAGTTATATTGTTTAAACCCTAACCATATCTTTCTTTGTCCGTTATACGAACCCCAACCTACTCTTATACTTTATATCAAAGTCTTATTATTAGTGTTCATTCTGCAAGACAAATGCTATATTAGGTGCTCCCGAGTAGTATAAAATTTGAGGTGTTATATATGAAATTTATAAACATAAACACCACATATGTTGCTCATACAATGATTATTGTAAACGTAATAGTGGAATACGAAAGGAAGACAACCACCTAAACATATCAAATGCGTTATAATGACGCTTTTATTTTATTTTATTACAAAAATACATGTAATACTTACAACGTAAGACGGACTAGAACACCTCACCAGTAACCATCTTTGACGTCCTGATTCGACGACCGAACCGGGAAACAACACAATCAGTACCAAATATACCTGACGTAGAATACTTTGGTATATTACCCATTACAGGCATACTTGCACTAACCTTTATATTACTCACATAATTTCTCCTATAAGTTTGCCCTAACACCCCATCCACTACACTTAAACTATAAAACTTAAACCTCAAGTCCAAATGTGCAAAACAATCATCAGCCATAATATTATAACCATGAACCCTCGATTCATCCGCCCCGATAGGGACAACGATGGCTGTAATCCGGAAACTATTCTTCACTTCAACGGCAATGCTGTTAGTTGGGCTTGTTCGAGTGATCATTAAGGATGAATTACGATAAGTCCAATCTTTCCCATCAAGGGATAGAGGTGTATCGTCGTAGGATATGTAGAGATGCTCTTCGTTATCATCCCATATTGATGTTTTCCTCGCCCCTACTAGGAGTTTGTGATCGTCGAATAGTATACCAATGGATTGCACCCACGTGAAGTCGCGAGTGAGTTTAGGGTTTCGTTTTCCGATGAAGTGACCGTTGATCGGATAGTAGGCAGAAATCTTGGTCTTTATGGCCATGAAAGTAGAATGTGACACCATCTCCACCTACAAATCGAGGGTCTTGACACAAAGCTCCAGGGTTGTTGCAACCTTCAAGTGTTTGATAAAAGTAATAAGAAGTCATTTTTATTGTGAAATATAGATTTTTAATCATATTTACGCAATACTTATTTATAAAATTTTCACCACTATGAACCAATCTAAATATGCAATTTAAACCATGTTTATTTGAATTGGTGATCAAGCTCACTAGTAAAACCTGACTTCAGTTTTTCTTTTTCTCTTCAAAATCTCATTTAATGATTAATTTAATACCATAGTTTGTATTATTTATTTAAGTCATCAATGGTACAAATATATTAAAACATTTTCAGATTTTTTTATTAAATTAGATACATATATAGGGTTTAAAATTTTTAAATGTGTATGACGTAAGCAAGGATTTAAATCCGCTCTGACTAATGAACTCGTAAGATAACTGATTTACATTTCGGTTTGTTATGAAAACATTGGTTATTTATGGAGTTTGAAAAGAAACAAATGATATGTAGTAATTGAAATGGTTAGATCAATCGAAAACCACTTGCCACAAACAGGTTTGCAGGAAACACAATCCACATAACAGTCTTTTGAGCAGCTGGACGGACAACGGTGCCACCGAGGCAACTTGGGAACAAAGGAGAACGACATCTCACTTGCTTAGGTTTAGCAGGTGGCGGAGGTGGTGTTAGGGGCGCAAAAAAAGGTTGTTGCGCAGTGACCTGAGATTCAATAACACAAGAGATGATAAAAAATGAAAGCCATAATAGCAATAAACTCGTGGTTTTCATCGCCAAAACAACGGGGATGAACAAGTGATTCTTGTTAATTTGCAATGATGGATGGTGCATTTGGTTTATGGTTTCATAAGACTTTTATATGGAAAAAATAATTAGTTAAAGGTGATATAATGGCTTATTTTCATGTATTTGATACCATAAAGGACATGAAAAAAGAACATTAAGGTTTGTCAAAGATTCTAGATCACATGCAAATCACCAGAGATGGTACTTTCATGTGTTAGTGTTTTTGTAATTGACACTTTAATCAAGTTCTAAAAGCAAATAACATGAAGGGAACCAAAGAAAGCAAAATCACTTTTGTATAGTTATGGTTACTTTTGATCTTGAACTATGATCAATTTTTAACCTTTTTCCTTTGCATAATAAACTAACAAACACTCTATCTATTTGTTTTAGATAATTATTGAATCTTTAATAATCTATAATCAATCAATCAACCAAAATAAAATTATGTTGTAACTATAGTTTTTATGTAACACACTCGTTTTCTAAAATTGATGGATTTTAAAACTTTCCTTTATCAAACAACTTCCTAGTCAGTCTTATCAAGTTATCAATCGTAAAAATGTTAAAATAAATCGTGAAGTTGAGTGTTTCTTGTCACTCGTCACAATAAGTAATCAGAAAATATATTGTAAAAGTTTACAACTATCATCCCATAATACCATCCTTAATACATTCACCACACCACAACACGCCACAATTCTAACAACACATTACACACCATAATTCCCAATGCACAACACCACATAACGACTATTGACCTAGCATTAGGGTAATACAAAAATCTACATGACCTAGGTAACTAGGTTAATCGAGCCCCACCCCTTGTGGTGTGGTGGTACTAACCTTGGATTCTAAACAGAGGTTGGAGGTTCGAACCCCACTAACAACTAACTTAGTGACTTGTTAAAAAAACTAGGTTAATCATGTATCTTATCCACAATGAGTACGTTTTGTTTAACTAGTTATACTAATCCTAATTAATCAACTAACTTAACTAAGGTGTATATACTGAGAGTTGGTTGGTTTGAAATAATCTAATACTAATCTAAAACAAAATTAACTAGGAAAACAATTAAGCACGTACTACGAGATAAGAAATAAGTGATCATATCCGGATTTTAGAATTTTTAGCACTATGTATAACCTAATTTATTTATCTAGTTGAAAAAGCCACATAGACATAACTTAATCAAGGGTTAGAAAGTTACATAGCATAACTTTAATAATACTTGTAAAGAAGAATAATCACAAGTTAAATGAATCTATCATGTTGACCTAACAATACAACAAACTAAATAGGAACACATGCTAGGATGTTATTTGAATAAAAATTAATTTGTATAATATGAGATCTGAAAAGCAACCAATCGAGAATGATGAACATACCAAATGACTGATGATCGCCAATAGATTCAACAAAGACATATTTTCTTGATAACAAAAAAAAACAAAAAACCTAGTGTATGAACACATTCAAGTAATTCACTAGTAAATAACACTTAACACCGTTTAACTTTTAGCAAGGATAATAAATCAAAATGAAAACATATAGTTTAACTCTAACTAAAATTTACAATTGAATTCTTATTTAACTTCACCATTTTATCTGGTTATCGAAATCCAGTAAAGGTAATATCAACTAAACTAATTCTAAGTAAAAAATCTAAGAACTTTACTCATGCTAATCTAAGAAAACAATCAAATCAAAACCCTAAAATAGTCTTTACCCACTTTACTAAAGACGCATCACACAAAAGTTGTATCCTAATGTTAATGAAAATAAGTATTATATGGTAACATCGCTTTATAATCTGTCACATTTAGAGTAAAGACTAATCATGAAAGTGACTAATTTTGCAAATGGGGTGTAATTAAGAGTAGCGTACAAAGGAACATGTTTATAACAAAAAAGATGAAATCAAAACTATACATACCTCATATCTCAACATGATTTAGAAGTTCAAGGACAAAAATCAATTGATTGAGGCAACCAAAAGAAAGCGAACAAGCTTGAAAATGATATAACCCTAATTATATATAACTTACACGTATGAGCAACGAGGATTATCACATCACGGACGAATCTAGGGCTTTGAATCATTATAATTGGTAAGGTTTTGCAAACTAAGGAAACTATAGACAAACCGGTTTAGATCTCTATATCCACATATAAGAAAAATGAGGGCATGTTAGGCGGGAACTTACAATGCTAGAATAAGAAGGATGTGGTTTTATTTTTTTAAGGCCCCAAACCCTAACCTTACCCAACCTAAGTACAAAGCCGACCTTGTTTACACCATATGCTCTAACTTGACCTAAACCTAGCCCCTTACGCGAACACAACAACTTAGTACACACCACCATGGTACCATTAAGCTAAATGCCATAGAAATTTAGTTTGAAATTCAAAACGTATCAATTTCAATGGTATTTAATTAATCAGTGGTGATCATTTACGACACAATCCGAAACACGACATGAACCCAACACACATAAAAAGACATGTTTTGGGTTGGTATATTTAACTCGTTTATAAAAACATGTGGTGTTAAAATTAAATTTCTTTATAAAAAGGGTTGCGTTTTGTTGATCTATTTAACTCATTTAGTTAAACAAGTAAGCGTGCCAACCTATTTAATGAAATAAGTTGAACCATTAAGCCATTTATGACACATTTAACCCACTTTTTAGAACCTCTCTACCCAATTAACATGTTTACAATATGATTTTTACCCATCAACTCACTAACCCATTTGACATTCTCCCGCTTTACACAGGGTCCGTGAAAGGGTCAAATTGCTTCGTGGTATCGTCTTCCATGACTTGGATCCGCGGGACCATAAGGTCACAAAACCGTAACCTTAGCGCGCCAACACCCTTCGTTTCACACGATAAACAAACAATTTAAAAAAGGTCATGTTTTGGCTACACGAAAACAACAAACCTTCAATTCACCCATCTCCACTACACACACACACCTTCAAATCACCCATTTCTTCCTCATCAAGTTTCAACAATCTCCCCTAAAACCCTAATTCAAATCGCTAATCTCATCAATCTTCCACTCAATCATACAACAATCTCAACGATGTCGAAGGAATTCAACGTCCCACCGGTGATCTTCCCCTCCGGCGGAAACCCTAGCTCCGGCCCCCAACGCCGCCTCCCGACGGCCCCTTTTCAGCCACCGAGATCCTCAAAAGCCGCCATCCCCTTCATGTCCTTCGACATCGGCTCATCTCCGGCCTCCACCTCCTTCTCCACCCCTCAATTCGGCGCCATCGGCTCCGGCTCCGGCGCCGGCGCTGGCAGCGCGAACTTCGACGACGAACTGCCGCTTCTCGAAGAATTAGGTATCAACACGAAACAAATCTGGAACAAAACTGTATCGATTTTGAATCCGTTTAGGGTTAAAGCGGATCTACACGAAGATGCTGATCTATCGGGTCCGTTTTTGTTTCTTATGGCGTTTGGATTGTTTCAATTGCTCGCTGGAAAGTTGCATTTTGGGATTATTTTGGGGTGGGTGACTGTTGCATCGTTGTTTTTGTATGTGGTGTTTAATATGTTAGCTGGGAGGAATGGGAACCTTGATTTGTATCGGTGTTTGAGTTTGATCGGTTACTGTATGTTGCCGATTGTGATGTTATCGGCAGTGGCGTTGTTTGTGCCTCAAGGTGGGCTGGTGATCTTTGTGATTATGGGGGTTTTTGTCGTGTGGTCTACTCGGGTCTGCACGAGGCTGTTGGTGGAGCTGGCGTCCTGTGGCGATGAGCATCGTGGCCTTATTGCGTACACGTGTTTCTTGATCTACATGCTTTTTTCATTACTAGTTGTGTTTTGATATGATTTCGGTGATTGCTTGTTTAGCTGCTGATGTTCTTTAGGTAACATTTGGTTCGTATAGTAATCATTTTATCTTTGATATTTGAGATTGATTAGTATGTTCAGATGAGCAGGAGATTTTGTTAACTACTTGATGTTAAATTTAGGTTTTTTCATGAATGAAGGGAAGAGTTGGATATAGGTTTGATCATGTAGGCTGTAGCCTGTCTTTGTTTATGATCTTGATCTTTATGTTTATTGCGAGGAGGTTACCATATTTCTTCTAGCCCATGTAAGCACATTGATGCATCTGCGTCTGCACAAAGTTATAAATCGATATCTTTATAGTAGTTTAATAAGTTATAAGTTATAATGATCTTGAGGTATTGATTGACGTCTAGCATACAGTGACCATAAGCATTAAGCTCTAGGTATGGTATACCTGATGCTAAGCTATGCTGGATCATCTGCCATTGGTTAAGCCTAACCCTAACGTGGGCGTCTGATGAAATTAATCTGAGGTCCTTATACACCAGTAATCGAAGTGTGAACCTAGGCTGACACAAGATGGGTCAAAGCCTACGCCAACATAACAGTGCAGAGATGGGATAAAAAACAAAGAGACACAGGGAAGATAGCGGATCAGGTTCATCGAGGAATGAACCCCAAAGTGGGTTGGAAATGCAAAGTTGACATCTATTGTGGACATGAATCAGCAAGTATCTTAGTTGAATTGTTTCCAAGATTTGAATGATCCAAATGCTGTGATGATTGTAGAGACTTCAGGTTAGTGGAGACTTTTGAATGGTTGCAGTGTGCATACATTCAACAATAATGCCTGACCTGAAGGTTTGCATTGACAAAATTATAGAGTGGATGTCCACATTAAGGATGGGACTCTTTCGACTACCCTGTCGAGTGAAGTATAAAATTGTTAGGAAAGTAATAATGCCAATGGAGTTGTTGAAGACAATTACAGATTTTGATACTCTACTGAAGGAACAATATGAAATTCAGTCTGATGCTTTTGAGACTTGTGATTGAATGAATTTTTGGTTGAAATGCTTGTAGAGTTATATGATGTTCCTTTTCAGAATCTATGTAGTTATTTGCAATTGATTTGAAACCTTTGCCACAGTTGATTTCAAAGAGCATTCCTTATAATGTAATTCTATAGAGATGTGACAACGGAATGATTTAAAGAGGGGGTTTTTGAAAGGTAAGGCTAGCAAACAATGAAGTTTTAAATGTGACGGGCATTGGTGACAATTCTAAAACTTCAGCCGGTTCATGCTCTAAAGGATGCTTGACTCATTCCATGTTTAAAGAAACGTTTGATTTTTGTTAGGCATGATGTAAAGTTCGGAATAGGCAATGGAAGGTGGTAAAAAGACATCTAGTCATAGCTCAAGGAAAAAAAACAGGGTTCGTTGTATATGGTCAATTTACAATCGGAGGGAGTGATCGTCCCTATTTAGGAGAAACACAAAATCACATTTAAAGAGTTCCATGCGTAGAAGAAGGTTTCTTTTGTAGATAATAAACATAGAGCTACATGTTTGATTCAAGTTGAATGTACTAGAAAAGGTTCAAGGAACAATTTGGGATTTTCATGGCAGCAGGAGCACGAGCAATTACCTAATCAAAACTCTAGTCAAATTTACCAGATATTGGGTTTAGAAAATCCGTATTCTAATTGTCAGTCTTTCCAAAGGATTGTTTGCTTTATTCGAATAATGTTTATTCTTATGGTATCTTAGGATTTGATAGTCTGTTTAAGTGGGAGCCGACGGGGACAAAGAATGAGTCACTGGTAGTGATTGATAAGCTGAAGCTCGGTGGGAGCTTCAACGAGTCTTCAAGTTAATGTTGTGAAGCTTGTTGCCAACTATAGGTGGAGCATAGAGTTCCATTGACTGATTACTGAATATATGATAGAGTTGGATGACAATTCGTTGGTAAAGCCTCCAAGTAAGAGATAGTTGAGTGGTGTAGGCTTGGGCTCGGCCAAAGGGCAGCTAGCCCTAGGGATGCACAAATTTGACCCATGATTTTGCTTCCTAATTTATAGTTTCTTTATAATCAAGTCATGATTCTCAAAATTATAGGCGCTCTAGAGTTTGAGATTAAACACTTTAGAAAATGGACAGTTTAAACACGTTAAAAAGCAAACATTTAATAAAATATGTTATTAAAATTTTGTTCATGTATTTTACATATTTTGTTATCTAATAAACATATTAATGATGAAAAATAATGGATGGTCGATACGGGTAAAATGTCATTTTTATAATTTTTAACATTATCAATTATTGATTAACAGAATTTGGGACCATAGATGAAAAAAATGAAATATTAGGAATCATATTCATAAATTTTAAATTTTAAATTTTAAAGACCAAACCCAAAATTTTAGCAAAACAAAAGAATCATGCGTGTAATTTACTCTATTTTAAATATAACTATCAAAATCCGTGTAACACACGGGTGGTTAGGCTAGTGATAACATATATGAATCTCAATTAAGTTCTACCTATATATTTATCTATCTTCAAAGAAGGTGTTAATAATGTACTACTTGCAAAATGGAAAAAAATCACAAATGAAATTTACGTAAGCAAAGGATAAGAAGAGACTACTCCTATGATGATAAAAGAATATGTATTTATATTTAGATTTTAAGGTTCGAATATAAAATGAGTTGAAATCCAATAAATCTAAATTGTAATTATTTTTTCCTTAAAGTGTCAACCCCCGTTATATTCAAGCAAGCAAGGGTTTAAGTCGATAACGCACGTAATTACCGCGAGCTTTTCTTTTATATATTTTCTAAGTTTTTACTTTATCGTGATATGATATCGAAAATGGTGGTCTTCTAAACGACAACTCACTTAGTTAACATCATTAATTATATTTGGTTAAATACTAAGGTACATGCTGGATAAAAAACTCTCGATAATAAGTTATTGCGGTTTTAAAAAATATATAGTATTTGCTCATTTACTCAATACTAGCCCAACATAGAGAATATGATGCAACTAAATCACTATTCACCAGAATATTATGAAACAATGTTAGATTATCTTTTTGTTCGATAGCTTTTTCAAACAAATAACAAGTTGATTATTATTTTATAGGTGCATTTCAATTTGGACCTACATTTAGATTTTGTGTCTTTATAATTTCTTTTTTTTTATATCTACTAAGGTTTATAAGTAAGAACCATAGAGTGTTTGCAACACCTCTAGTAGAGTGTAATTCAAAGGAGAAACACATATGACATGTCTCTAGTACTCTAGGAGTCATCAGAACGAGCTTGAGTTGATGTTTCGACAAAATGAAACCCAAGACAGTGAAGATGTTAAAATTAGTTAATGAAAATACTCGTAGAATGTTAAAATTTAGTATGCGATGAGTTTAGTATCTTCTACGGTTCTTAAGATTATCTATTGAAATGACTCATAAGTTGAGTAACTTGTGTAGTCCTTAAGTATGATATATGAATGTTAGGGTTGATGCTTATTATTGTGTGTTCTGATTCTACGGGTGGTTCGTCATACCTATTGTTTTAGTTGATTTCATTTCAAATTGTCAAGCCTTTGGCGTTGATGTTTTACTTACTTTAGAGCATTCATATTAGCTTCCTTATTTTTAGTCATATGATTAGATTACATTTTCTATCTCTTTTTCAATTAAATAATACTTTTTATACCCTTATCATTACTTTTTTTTGTCTCCACTCACAACCACTTTAAAAAGTATTTAAAAAATTTATAAGAATTGAACAATTATTCTTTAAATATACCAATCCACAATAACATTTTCTCTCTCCTTCACTCACAACCACTCAAAACTATTATATATAATATAACAAACACACTCACATACTTTTAAAGAATCCACTGTGAGTGCTCTTAGGTGTTCTATTTAAGACCTTCTGGTGGTGCATGGTGTTAAAGATGTTTGGTGGGTTTAGTTAGTTTTGATGTGGTATTGTTATTTTCTTTAGGCAAATTGGATTTTAATAATTTAAATTATTATATATTGATCGATAATAATTCATACTATTAATTTAGCTTGTAACACTCTCAACTTTCACTTTTATTACTAACAACAGTCCCAATGATAAAATTTTCAAAATTTTTTACGTTTGATTTGGACTCGATTCGGGTTGCAATAATGATTGCTTGAACGAAATGAAGAAACATACAAGATAAACCAAGCTTAAAATAAATATAAATCGAGTATAAAATTTGAAAATTATATCACTGTGATTGTTGTTGGTAACAAAAGTGAAAGTTGGGAGTGTTACCGGTTAAACTAAAATTATAAATTATTATCGGTGAATAGGTAATAATTTAAATTATTAAAATCTAATTTTTCTTTTTTAAGGTGGATTTGCACAAGTGGCTCTTTGTTAATTGGGTTTCTCTTTGCAATTCCTATCATGTCCCTATTTTATTAATTTATATTTGTTCTCAAGAAAAAATTACATGTTATATAAATACGTGTTAGGAATAAAGTATAGCAACTTTGTTGATTTATTTGTATGCATATGACATCATTGGTATTTCAAGAATATAAGTCGGAGGTTGGTAAAATGTGACGACCAACCCACCAATGGTTGGGACATTTTACCAACTTTGAAAGTCCAAATGGTCGTGTATTTGATGTATAATTTTTTCTCACTAAAATGAAAATTGTTTATTGTTTACTTGTTTTACATAATATGTGAGTCAGCAGTTAAAGAAAATGATATGCAAAGTCATTAAACATGTTTGTTAAATTTATGAAGCAATCATAGTGTTTTTTGTTTGGGTGTTGCTATTTGCATCTCATTCTATTTGTAATCAATTATAATATTCATCAAAAACCAATCACACTCAATAAATGTAAATAGTCTTTATAATTATTTTAATTATTAAATTCTCATTAAATTATGAAATTTGAATCTACTAATCTTTTTTTCAACACATTCTTGTACATTTTGCTAATATTTATAAGATGAATTGTAAAGTTTCTTAAAAATAAAACATTATACACATTTAAAAAGTACTGTTGAAAAAAACTAATTTATATATAAAGAGTTATAATATCATAAGGAACAATTTTTGATCGTATAGCAGTAACTAAAAGCTAAAATAAAAGTATTTGTAAAAAAATTATTTCGTAAATATTATTTGATACGAAATGTGTCTAGAAATAATTAGTTCAAAAAAGTTAAAAAATATTAAGACAAGTACTTATAAAACAATACAAAAGTTTTATTTTATTAATTATATTTTTGAAAAGAAAATTTATGGGAAAATTATGAAATTAACCATTTGACCAAACTAACTTAACAAAATAACCATTAACTTCTAGAATTACGAAATTATATATTTGACTTTGACCCTCGCCCACGGCGAGGAAAAGTCATGATCCCTCGCCCACGTGGCAAGACTTCTCCTCGGCCACGTGGCATTATCTCGCCCACGTGTAAACAAAAATTTATTAACAGGAAAAAGAAAAAAAAAGTTAAACAAAATAAGGTTGGCGAGGGACACAAACCCCTAGGCGAGGGATGTGACAAGCACATCGCCAAGTCAGCGAGGGGTACGTTCCCCGAGGGCGAAGAGAGAGCCTAGTCAACGAGGGTTCCTTCTCCTAGGCGAGGGGGATGTCTTGTCAGGCGAGAGGCAAGTCTTGTCAAGCGAGGGGCGCGTGAAACGAGGCGAGGGATTTGACCATTATCTCGTCTAGTTCCTACAAATTTTTTTTACATTTTTCTAGATAAGCTAATTACATATTTAACACATTTACTTTTTAATAGTAGATATTTTTCAGAGAATTTTAATAAAAAAGGTTGAGAAGAATGTAAGATTTGTTAAGGGTAAACATGATATTATATAGGGCAAAATAAATTAAATTAAACTTTTAAGTATTTAAAAAACAATAAATAATTAAAAAACTCGGATTTTTTAGATTTAAAAAAAATTTAAATTTGGGCGAGGGGGGTATTTTCGTAATTATGGGCGAGGGATTCTCATAATCCCTCGCTGACTCAACGAGGGATCAAAGACACGTCAGCGAGGATTCCACGTGGGCGAGGGATTATGTCATATCCTTGCCGGGCACGCTTTTTGGGCGAGGGATTCCCATAATCCCTCGCCATGTCAGCGAGGGATGACACGTGGCGGACTCCGATAGGTTATTTTCTTTTTTAAACTTCAAATTTGACCGGTTATTTTGATAATTCAATTTGGTCAATTGATCATTTTGGTAATTTTCCCAAAATTTATTACCAAAACTTGAAACCAAAACATTAAGTGTTTTGAAAGAAAAAGATTTAAACACCATTAGATATCAGTGTGAATTCAAGTATTATATGTGTTTTATTGTTATTATTTGTGTTATCGTTTAATAGATTAAAAATTATTAGATATTAAGTGTGAATTCGAGTATTAACGATGTAGAGTGATCAGTGGTGCATTTAAGATGATAATTATAATTCCTTTTTGGTATATGTGACATGTGAATCATGTATTTATGAAACTAATTCTCTAATTGGTTAAGTTATAGTCAAAAATTAACTAATATATTATATTCGGGTGTAATTCGAAATCGGAGTAAAGTGTATTTAGAGAAAAAACATTTTTCATTTTGAGCACACCATAATAACGGGATTGTCTTTTTATACTTTTAATAGTTTAAACGGTAAAAGTTAATTTTTTAAGAAGTTAACCATCTTAATATATTTTACCTATATTTTGATTATGTGATTATATTCGTTGACTCTCAAACCAAATTTTCTCATGATTTTTATATTACTATAAAAATTATATAAATTTATAAATTCTAAAAAAATGCATCATGAAAATGATTATTTTTTTTTAGTATGATACAGCTGTTTTATTAATTTTAAAAATAAATTTACTTATTGCGTTTCACGCTGCATTGTGCCACCATGTCTCTAGTTATATCATAATACATTTGAGGATTACAGGATAGTCTTTTCGTATTAATTTTTATAAGTTTTGTAAGATACAATTGTATTTTACGAATTGGACAATCTTATTATCTTTAATTTTACTACACTTGAGGATTACGGGATAGTCTTTTTGTATTAATTTAATAAGTTTAGTAACATACCGTTGTATTTTACGAATTGGACAATCTTATTATCTATATACACGCATACTAATTACGTAATTACAAGATTTTTAAAATAATTTTTCTGGATGATTTTAACAATAACAATAAATTTTTCATATGTTAATATTGTTTATAAACATTACACTACATATAACTCAAAATTTATTTTTTTACTTTGAATATGGTACTTCTATAGCTTTTTAAACTTAAAAATATTTACATTTGGGTTTTTTCCTGTCACATACGCAATTTTTTTTTTACATTTGTGTTTTCTGTAATATCTCATGGGCACCCGTTATTAGTTATATAATGCGTTTTTTTGATTGATAAGTTTTGAAAAACTTGTTTAATCAAATATAATATTAATTATCAAGTTGTTTATGCATAGATATGTGATATATCATGCTTATAAAGTAAATTGGGCATGATAGTGTTGTACTTGGTGCATCATGGGTTGTACCATGTGTTTTTTGTTGTTTTTTAATCTATAAATTATTTATTTTAACTCAATATTTTAACATCTTTTACAATTTAGCTCCACTATTTTTTACTTTTAACTTTGGTCCCATGTACTTTTTATATTTTATTTTTTTTCTTTTACGTTTGGGTCTAAATTTTGCGATTTAACACACCGCAATGTGTAGACTTGGGCTAAAAAACCGGTTCGGCCAAAATAACCGGAACCGGTTTGAGGCCCAAACCAGTTTGAAACCGGCCCGAACCACCGGTTCTCATCCGGTTTCCCCATTTTGTGATTAAATGTTTAATTTGTTTAAATGTTTTAAATGTTTATATATATGTTTATAAATATTTTATATACTTTACTTGTGTTTAAAATTGTATATATATGTTTATAAATGTTTTAAATGTTTATAAATGTTATAAATTGTTTAAATTATATAAATTGTTTTATGTTTTAAATGTTTTAATAAAAAGTTTAAAGTTTTCTTTGAATATAACAAAAATCCAAATTTCAAAAAAAACCGGTTTGGGCCAAACCAACCCAAACCGGTTTGATAGGGTTGGGTTTTTTGATTTGGAACCGGTTCCAACCCGAACCGGTTTGGGGCCAAACCGGTTTTGACCGAATTTGACCAAACCGGTTTCGGTTTGGAACCCGAACCGGTTTGGGCCCCTAACCCGGTTTGTACACATCTATATGGAACTACAACATATATCAACCTCCTATCGGTACAATGCTTATTGCCTCTTTATAAAACAGAATAGTTGCTTCACCGTTTAATGTGCATGTCTGGCTACTTTGCATAACAAATTTCCTTGTTTATAAGAATTCATCCATCAATGAAGTTTATATATAATAGACTTTCCCTTTTTGTTGAACCCTTGCCTTATTTAATATACATCTTTAAAACTCTTAGACATCCTTTGCACTATATCAATTCCTATTTGTTCACTGATATTTGAAAATTGGAATTTAGACTTCAGTTATGCTATGCATGCAATAAGAATTATCTGCCTCGTTATCACATGTCCTAAATATTATGCTATGTATGTAGCTTATTTGTTTGGATGCTTAAATTATCAGTGTGATTACTGTATGTTTTCATATTTAGTATCACGTTCTATTTACTTGATACACGAGCATGTCGCTACGTGTCGTGGTTTGATTCGAGTAGCATATTTCCCTGCATGTGCTCCTAGAGCAATAAGCCATTATTTCAATTAAAAAAATAGATTGTAACTAGGATGCATATTACTTCATGTGGATGGTTTGGGTGTAGGCCCACATCCGATGCACATTTGATTCTTGGTATCTTAGTAGTGCGTTCACTATTGTGGTTACATATTATATAAGGCACATTTGGTTCTAACATATGATACAATTATTTTTATCATATTGTTATAACTTGTATTGTATTAGTGTATGTATTGTTTGTTGTAACATCTAGCATACCAATCAATATTATCCTATCTGCCTACACATAGCTAACATATTTGTTTTTACAACCTAAGTGAAAACTTCCTAGAAGGTCACCATCGTGGACACACGAACAAGCTTAATTGTGAAGTTCTTCTCTAATCCACAATCAAAGCTAAAAGTGCTTTGGTGATACTTGAAGTCTGGTAATCCTTATAAACTCAACATCTCTCCTATTCACAGTGAGCATGACTATTTTCCTAGGGTGTTCCGGTCACCCCCTTATGGACTCATTGTCCTCGATAAGGTTTGGCCTACCCCAAACAACGCGAGTTATGAATTTTGTCTTTTCGTCTTTGATTTCTGTAATATTAACATTACCCCATTTCAGGGTGATGTATTGCATTACAACCCACATTGTATATATCATGACCTATAAAGCACATAATAAAAAACACGCTTAAGTGAACAAATGGCGTTCTCAAGAAAAACTTAAGTGAACAGATATAATCCATTGCATTCTATCGTCACAAGGAAATGAACCATGAGGTAAAAGTTGATTCCTTTTTTGTCATCACCTCTTCTAAAATCACCAAAGGTTATACCTAAAATTCTGATATTACAAAGAAACACATGTGCATCTACGTGTATGAAAAGCCCATTACTCCCTCCATGCCAAGAACATATCCTGCTCTACCTAGTTCCTCAAAAAAAAATAGCAAAAGGGCAATAACACCTTTGCAAGACTTGAATCACCAAGGACTTAAATCTTACCAAAATCTTGCAAACAGGTTTTTTCTATGCTAAGAAGTAAGAACCGATTACAAACTCTAATACATGTTTCTCCTACTTCAAATTTCAACATGAGTCATATACAAACTTTATAACCACACACAGTTTCTATCTCAATAAATGTTAGGGCATTGGGAATTCAGCTTAAGAAATGATCACTTCAACTGAAAATATAGAAATGAAACAATGATATCATGTAACAGATTGTGTTGATCTAACAGCCAAAACAGATCAATGAGATAGCGAACAGAAAAAGCAGATGAGATGATAACCTGCTAAGGATTTCGATAAACGGATCAACGACCTTCTTGTTAAACCAAGTGCCGATTCCAGAGCGTCTCTGCAGATCCGTCATTGTTACAAACAAAAACGATGTATGGCGAATGAGTGTTGGTGTTGGTATCAAATCAGACGATTCACAGCAATGATTTTGATTTCACATTCGTTTTAAATTCCAACAAGAATTAAGAGTCTAATAAACCTCTCTCCTAAATTCTTTGAGTATTTTCTGGATCCGATTTGGTTTTGATTTCACTTTTCGGATTTTCTAATTTACCATTTCTTATTGAATCGAATGTCGAAATATATAAGTTTAGCCCCTGTACTTGTTTGGGGTTGACAAAATCCTGTTGACCTACCATTTGGCTTCATCTAAGGAGGAAAAATAAAAAAAAAACAGTTTTATTTCACAATTTTTTTAACAAAAGAAAAATAAAAAAAACTGTTTTCTCGAGTTCGCTTGACAACATAAAAGAAAATTAATAAAAGGAAAATGAAAGTTAAATCAATCCTTTCAATTAGATAGTTAATAAAAGGAAAATGAAAGTTAAATCAATCCTTCCAAATTGGTAAGGGAATGAAAAAAATTCAAGAGAAAGAAAAAAAAAGGAAAAGAAAATAAAATGTTTTCTTTTTTTTTGTATCATTAAGTTAATTCGAGAATACAACATAGGTCAATGAGTGATAGGAGCAGGGTATAT